>BMAO01020452.1:0-44414 GCA_019973975.1 Trichonephila clavata
GGGGTGAACGATCGCAAATTGCCACAGTAGGGTCAGCTATCGATGTTCCCGAGGTTGAAATCTACAGTCAAGTCAAAAATAGCTACCTCATAGAAAATTGAAGCCCCGTGCGATTCCCGGGAAATCCCGGGAATGAAGTATGATTCCCGGGAATATAAAAAGTACAGAAATCTTTTGATTTCCCGGGAACCCGGGAAAGAAACCCTATCACCCACAGAGGAGTATGTAACTATCGTACGAACATCAAGCTGGCCTGATTCACGGATTGGCAAGAATAACTAAAAGATTGTATCGTGAAAACTACCCACAGGGGGTACCAAATCGGTGGATTTTTACAAATTTGCATCACGATTCATGTGAGTATTGACCATTACGAGGTAGTAAACTTAGTGAGAGAGTTGGCAATGAGTGACTCGAATTTCTAGAACAGAACAAAATGTATTGGGTAGTGTTCGAAGGAATCCGAATAACAGCATACGAGATGTCCTGCTACCGTAGGAGGATCTCGATGTGGTGTCCATCGCATTTTGAAACGTGAAGGCAAATCCCACACCATCTTCAAAGAGAACCATCCCAAATTGTGACGGAAATTAGTAAACATCAGGTGGTCTGGTATATCTCTCTGTGGGTACCTTTAGCCATACAATCTTTCTGCTGCTCGTGCATTTTCCTCTACCAATCATTCACATATCTGTCAGTGAGGTAAAAGGAAATGCAAAACATAATATGTCCTACCTTAGAATAACACCCAGTGGACGGAGGAAAACATACTTGCCACAAAAAATGACTTTAAAAGGCAAATGAAATTTAAATAATAAGCTAAATTAATTTCTTTTTATAAATCAATCTGAATACCAGAAATAATTCAACATATATTATCAGAAAAAAATTCCGGCCTACCAAAGATTAATTATGTAAGTATAACACATGCTTTAAAATTATACATAGTATAAAAGTAAACTATATCGTATGTATGTATTTCACCTTATTGATTTAGAATTTAAGTTCATGATTCTGTTAAAAACCGTATTTTTTAAGAATAGCAAAAATTATTCATCTAAAAAGGAAATATTCAACATCAAAAAAATATTCGCTGGAGATCTAAGAGATATGCAATGTATCCTAGGCAGAAGGAAGGTATATACATACTTTGAATGAAATGTGAATTATTAAAATAATCATACTGCATATATTTTCAATATGATAAAGCTTTCCTTTATTATTGTTGTGTTATTGATAAACACATATTAGACTGTTGTATAATTATCAGTCACATTCTTGAACACTATTTATTATGAAAAAGGGAACATAAAAGTCCAACAGTACCATTTTTAAGCCGTTATTCCGGAGTTCAGACCTTCTTTCTTTTGACGTTTTTGAAGAGAAGCCATGATTGAAACTTAGTTCTTTCTGAAAAAGAATGCGCTCGTTTCGTTGAAAGAAATCGGTGAAATTTTGAACACGTTTAGCTTTATTGTTGTCTTTGAGTTCGTGGGAGACCCATCCAGACAATTCCCATACCTTTCCAAGCTATTTGAGACGATGAACGATTTAACGGTTCACATTAAAGTTGACAGCCAGCTTTTGAGTTATTTCGTCCTCTCCCACGACTGCCACAAGTGCCTGGTCGTTGAAATTTGATGGTTGACGTCTTTCTGGCTTGTCTTCTAAGATAGTAACGCCAGATATATATTAAAACGGGAAAACCATTCCTTGCATCAACTTTAGCTGATTGTGTCCTCGCTGAAAAGTTCGCTGAGATCGAGAAATTACTGCTTTGCTTTCTAATCTTTCTCAAAGTGGTGCAGCAGCGTTTTTCAAACTGTCTGGCACGCTCCCTGCCTCTGCATTTAGCGTGATAAGTCAACGTTTTGGGGCATAAGCATGTTGAAAATAAAAGATTATTGTTAAAAATTATTAACTTACTGAAAGTAAGTAAAACAACAGACACTCTGAACTAAGAAAAGTGACATAATTCTTATCATAATACTTAAAAGCAACATATGCAAAATTTAATACTTATATTGATAATTTGTGAGGTTTGTAATAAAGTTACAGTATAATGTGACGAATAGGAGTATAATTATCGGCACGCATTTTTATTACTTAAAAGTAGAAGGTTATTTTCCTTCATATAAATTTATAAGATATTATAAATTTTCATAAAAATATAGCACGTCAAAGAAAGGCTTGATAATTATGCACTAACCCAATAATATCAAATTTGAACTTAAACAAACTTATACCTCGTAACTCTCTTAGCCTTACACAAAAATCATATTTATTTTATTCAAACAAATGAAAATCCTTAATTTAATTAGCACTATTTCAACAATATAAATAAAGAAAACCGAACGATTCGAATTTTCTCGCTGGAAACTCAAGAAAAGTAAGACAAAATGTGCTTAAGATAGACACAGAAATTTCAATTAGATTAAAACGAAGACTTTCCAAAGTCAGTCTTAATACGGCAAATATAATTATTAAACAGACGACTTTTGTAATTACTCGAAGTCGCTTAGGCGAGAATGTTCACAATTAAAATTATTCGACACAAGTGAGAATTCTAAAAAAAATGACACTTTGTTTTATTCGTTGAGACAATGTTTAAACGTAGCTCAGTATCATTTTTTTCTCCAAAAAATAAATCCGTATGTCTCAAAACGAAAAATGAGCATTTAACATTACAATATATTCATTCATTTCGAATAAGAAGAATTAGAATAAGCTTATTAGAAAACCTTTTCATGAAATGCTGTTTTAAAAATGTGTCGTCTCTTTTCATTAATTCTGCTTATTAAGATCTGTTTTAAATGCGTTGTCTTTTGTCAACAAGTGAATTATTTTTTGGAAAGGGGGGGGGAGATCTAGGAGAATATTCCCATTTACCATAAGCTTTGCTAAAGGTAATGTATACAATTTTGCCCTTTGACATTCAAAAGTAAGGATTTATTAATTTTGACATTTGTTTTAATATAATGTATTTGCAACATTCTTATTACAAAGTGAATGAAGATGTAATTCAATTATTTTATAGTGATACTTCAGTTATTTCAAGAATCAGCATACGCAATTTGATTGAAATTCTTATACCATTAATTACGGCATTCCTCATCGCTGTTTATTTTTATTATAGTACTCTTATGAACACATTTGAAATTAATTAACATAAAATATATCATAAATTAACTAACATAAATTAATAACATAATTTAATTAAGATAATTGGCTGCTGCGTATGAAATCTGGGTTGTCTTAAGTGAGCGTATAAAATTGTATTTTTTTCGGAAGCTTTTTAACACGCTTTTATCAGCTTCACCTGTATGTAACGGAGTCTTTGAATTTGATTTTTACCCACTTTAAAAGGTCATATTAATTATAAATTGGTACACTTTTCAAGGTCTGATGGCAATACAATAATTTAATAATTTTGTTCCACTGTCCTGATCGGGATCATCAAGATTAACGATTTACAGGCGACTAATCACAAATCCCATTTCTAGATTTGGCAACTAATTCCAGATTTGGCGACTGAAAGATTAAGTTACAACCTTAAAGTAAAACGCTCATGGTTAATACAAACACAACAAACAAAAAAGTGGTTTTTATGTGAAAAAGGAGAGGATGAATCAGCAATTTCTTATAAAAAAAAATTGCCCAGTTTTTCTGAAAACGGAACTAAAAAAAATCTTCGGACATATGAAAAAACAATTTATGCTCTACTTGCTTGAAGCCCAGACATAAATTCTGATTTTCTAAATTCTCTTGACGAATCAGTTGAATGAAACATCATGCATTGCTCCATTTTACCAAAGCAGCTGGTAACACTAGGCACCAAAAAACAAATTTTTGTCTGTTTCCTAGTTTTAAATAGCATATTCTTACCAATTTTGGGTTAAAAAAAACGAATATGTAGATGAAATTGTTTTATTAGCTCTTATTTTTAAGATATACTACAGCACATCCATCAATTTATTGGTAAATTTGAAGAACAAAATTTTACTAACTAATACATACAGTACAATAAGTCATGATTCAAGAAACCGTGCTTATATCAGAAATCAGTAGTATTTTTTAGTTTATTTCCTGTGAACATTTCCTTTTGAATTGCCTCTTGTATATCGAAGCCCGAGTATCCCTTAAAACTGTCCAGTAGTAGCTTGCAAGCATTCATTCATCCCGACGACCCTGATATATACGTTCCATTGATGTGATATATCTTGATGAAACGTTTCACCGTGTTCACATCGCTCACAGTTCCACAGTATTTAGGGAAAAAATCAAGAAGGGAATGTATGAAATGGATTTTTAGAAGCGTATTGCATCCTGGGTCATGAAAATTTTGTAGGAGTTCTTTAACCAACTGTTGATAGTTCTCATCCTTTTTACTGTCTAAAAATCTTTATACCACACATATCTTTGAGACCTAAATATAGTTGGATTGGTTTACGTTCAGTTGTAAGACTCAAAACAGCGAATATCACTTGAATCGTACTCTATTGCCTGTTCTTTGTTCTACGGATGCTCTAGGTTAGACTCAAAACATACCTGAAGAAAGGTGGCGTGGTTACGCGCCTTTCGTTGAAATAAAAATCGTTCGACACTATGATATAACGACACTATGAATACTATGTTCGTGTAAATGGTCATAATGTTTAACACCTTCTATAAAACCCCATTCTTAACCGATCATTTCCCTTCAAAAGAAAAATTCATGCCCAATTTTAAGACTTTGACTAATAGTTCCGGAGATTTCGTGACGAGTGTGAGTCCTTTTGCCCTTATATTAATAGATAAAATACATTAATTTCTTAACAAAACCTATTTACCTTAATGAGGTGCTTCAGATAGAATATTTTCATAAGTACCACTCACATACAACATACGTAGGGTACCTTTCGTGGTAATCCGGGTTCCCAGTAAATCATAAGATTTTCATACTTTTAGCATTTTTTAAGATTTCATATTTTAAGATTTCATACATGATGCTTCATTCCCGGAGAGGACACGGAGCTGAAATAATCTGAGGTAGCTAATTTTAACTGGACTGTGTATATTTCGATCTGTAATATAAATTTTAGTTGACTTCACAGCTGCAATTTGTGATCGCTTATCCCGAATTCCTTGGAAGGAAAAATATCCACCAGCTGTAGGGTAAAAATGGAATAAGGGAAAAAAACAGTAATGCCCACACGTAGGTTTGGAGAGAATTTTTGCAATTTATGGTGGGAAAGAGTCCTACAATATTTGTCCTAATCAGTTTCTATCTGTCTGTCGAACATTATTTTTCTCTTGCTAAAAGTATTTAGTTCTTAAAAGAATATCATTTTGTAGGTAACCAGCACGATTAGTCTGATAAAACTAATTCTGATATCTTGATTTTCTCTGATAACGTAAGTACTTACACTTAAAACTGCTAATTATTTAATTTATTTTAAAAGTGTTTTAGGATATTGTCTTCATTATAAACTATTTAATTTAATCATTAGTTTGAAGAAAAAAAGGGAATAAACCACCAAACTGTTTGGAATTTTTTTTTCTTTTTTAAATCTGACAGCTTTTTATATTTATCATTTTTTTAACCAAACTTTTGTGTGAGATTCTTACATTATAATTTAGTTATATTTATGTAACAAAATTTAGCAATTTCATGCAAAAGGAATTACATACACAAATAAAACCTCTTAAATAGAAAAAAATTTATTTTTAACGTACATGATCTTTATTCCAGCATCAAACAAATTTTTAAATGTTTATATATATTAATATTTATCTCTTATTAGTAGCATTAAAAATAATTTATTCAGGATTGATTAAAATATCATTGAAAATCAATACTTAGCTATGAAACTGGTGAGACTTTGAAAGCAATTAATCAGACTTTAATTGAAGCTGAAAGAGCCTTTTCTGCAGGGTTATTCATAATAAAGTTAAGATTTAGGCAGAGTGATAAAAAGATAGATTGGCATTATGTTTTCTCAAATCACACTTTAAAAAAAAATAATTAACATAATTTATGTTTTTTTTAAAAATTTTTTTAGCTAAATATGTAAATGAGTATAAATTTTGGAATTCAAATGCATCCTTATTTTATATATATATATAACTATTATTGATATCAATTATATATATAAATACCATGTTTTAAAATATTTTGAAAATTTGATGTATTCCTGGGAATGACAATTACGTTCCACGAATTTTCCGAAAATGACAGAGAACGGAAAAAGTCGAGAAGTCAGAATCCCTAATACCACTTTTTAAAATTAAAATTATAGGTCATTCATTACTAACTCTACTTGAGCTTAGAAAATATCGTAGCATTAGGGCCTATAACATACAAGGAGCCGAAAATGAATATTTTCAGAAACATGGACACCTCATCAAACGCGGACTGCCTGATGTGTTTGTAAAATCCTATAGTGTAAATTGTCACAATTTATTTAAATTTTTAACCATTGCTAAGTTCAGAAAATGAAAATTAATGGAGATGTAAGTTACATAATTTTAAAAAAATATTTTCAGAGGCACAGAAATGAACACAGGTGTTACATTTAGAACGTGTTAACTCATTCAAGAGATGATTAAAAAAGAGGTCTTATCAATCTTATTATTGTTTTAAACAATTAGTGTAAGAAAGAATACATTTAATAGCTCAAAAAATTGATTTTTTATAGTATATTTGTGAATCAATGTGAAAATACGGTCCATTAATCTCCGTGTATTTAAACATTCGATTTCTCTTCTAATAGCAATGGATAAACTCAACTAAACTAGGAAAGGTAAGTAAAGGAACTATGGAAGCAAATATAGAAAATAGAATTAAATTCTCACTAGAGCAACTCGATGACTTTTTAAGGGGGAGTTCGTAATTGTGAAAATTAATGAGGATTTCACTTCAACTTAGCAACTACCTCTCGACGTGTTACTTTTAACAAATAGTAGCACTCATTTTTTACCAAGACATTTTATAAATAGAATATATGGTTATATGTACGGTAAAATCAAGATAATTTGGTTAATTAAGAATTATGGATCATAAAACATAGATGAAGTTTGGATAATCAGGATTATGGATAGCAATGCAGGGAGGTTTGGAGGTTGCTATTGGTGACCTTCGTTGCTTCTTTAAAAGCAGGGTTATATGAATTGCCCTCCTACGGCTCCGAATATCACGTTTTGCACCCGTTAGATGACTGGAACAAAAAGGAATATCTGGTTGAGTCCTAGCACAGCCCACTGCTGTTTTTGGCTCCAACCAAATGGCGCCAAACTGGAAAAAAAACCGTGTTTTTCAAAATTGCGTCAGAAACCAAAATAAGGTGAAAAAACGTGGTTTTAAAGTGGCTTAAAGAGACGAAAAATGTCGAAAAAACGAGGCTTCTAAAAGGGACAACATATGAAACATCAAATCAAAAATAAGAAATTAAATGCAAATTTCTTCCAAATTTCGGACATTTATACCAAGATTCTATCAATCCTTCATTCATACAGAAAGCAATCAATACTTCCTTACCTTTTATTCAAAATAATATCCATTCATCGAGTTTTTACGAAGAAAACGTGGTTTCTAAAACTTTTTCTATAAGAAAAACTGAAAAATCGTGCGCTTCTAAAACGCAACAGTGGAATAAAAGTCCGATATGAATGCTATAGGCTGATGAAATAATGATCTCCATTTCTCTCAAACGCAAATTATTTTCATATTTCGAACATCCATACTGAAATATTTTCAATCGTTCACTCATTCACAAAGCAATCATTTTATTCTTACCTTTTTCATTCAAAAGAAAAAATATCCATTCTTCAAAATTCTAAAGAGAAAAACGTGGTTTCCAAAATGGCTTCAAGAAGAAAACAGAAAAACCGTTGCTTCTAAGATGCTATAGGGAGAAAAAACATCATCCAAAGTGAATTTATTCAATGCATCTCCCTTTCTGTCTTAACAAACATTCTTTCTGCAGTTGTTTCTTAAAAAAAAGAAGGAAAAATCTATTCATTTCTTCATTTTTAGCTTTCTAGAAAAATCTCTTACACAACCGTCGATGACCATCTAAAAGAAATGACCGCTGTCCAGATTATGGAAAACTGAAAAATAATCCGGTCCGAGTAGGGTTGCCATTTCACTAAATTTTGCAGGTTTGCCATATTGTAAAATTTATCGCCAAAGATTTGGCACCAAAAATTTTGGCAACATAAGGGAGTCGTGCTAGGACTCGACCGGGATCTCTATTTAGGTATGTCATTACGCTCTTTTATCCCTGCCTTTTGTTGGTTGCGACTTGCGGGGGAAGGGGTCGCTGCATACTTCTTTCCTAATGAAGAAAACCATTTTTGCAATAAATGGACTTTATGAACAATACTTACAAAAAAAAAGTTTTTTCCAGCCATTGCTGTGGATAAAATATACATCTCCAATAGGCTTGAATGTCATTGGAATGTTTTACCTTTGACGTTGTAGACCGTCTCTTGGTGACTTGGTGAGATAGTAGGTCTGGTCGATGGGTGAGTCGTTTTCGTTTACATCACTAGTCATTATTTGTAATGGGTATATCTACTCAGGTTTTCCATGGAGATCAAATTCAACCAAAAAACGTAAGGCTATACAGCCATCTAGTATTCGATACCTGGGTAACCATTTCAGCCTTTGCTACTGGTGACTGAGAGTGACCCGTGGTGACTTTTGAATGGTTGTAAGCTGTGGGATTTAAACTGCTCTCCTGCAATCCCGGAGACCAAGCGTTGTACGCATTAGACGACTTGGACAAAAAGGGATCATTACTCAGGCCACTTATTAAGTGCTTTTTTTCCTTATCATTTGTTGGCTGCAACTCGCAGGGGAAGGAGTCACACACTTCAGAGGATTTTGGATAACCATGAGTTGTGAATAGTAATATATAGAGGATAACTTGATGATATCAAGAGGTAGGGATAATATTACAGTAGAAGGTCGTTTATCCGAACGTTTATTATCCGGAGCATCAAATATCCAAACCAAAGTCCGGATACGTTTTCGAACAGTGCAATGCTGAACAGTTGTTTCCTGTGAGTGGAAAACCTCCAAAAGTGACTGGAAAACCCAAGGTGAGGGACATTTGGGGGATTTCAGCTGTGTATGATTTGGTAAACATATGCGCGATAATTAGGTTAGTTTGTTTCCAAGAGAGGGGATGTATACGTGCTCTTTTGTACAGTTTTGTTGATGTAGAAACCTGGACGGCATGCGATGCAGAAGACTATGCATTTCAAATGCTAATTGATGACGAGAATGTGACTTCCGTGCAAGAAGAATCCAACCCTTTTGACGATGAACCGGATGAAGACGAGGACAACAACAACGGAAGTAGCAAATTCTGATGAGTTTCTGCGTTAGAGACAGCTATGGAGTGGTACGAACAACAATCAGAGTGCTGTCCTACTCAACTACTGCTGCTGAAGAGAATCAGAGACCTTGCAGCGAAAAAACGAAGGTGTACAATGGTACAGCGAAAAATAAGTGATTATTTTCCACAATCAAGGTAAATCTGCGACAATTTGCACCTATTCTACTTTTTCTTCAAGCACGTTTCCCGCATGGAATGATTTTCAATATTTGTATAGAGTTCAGTATCATATACTGCATGGATCGCATTTGGTTTTCGGTTATCCAAACAATCGCGTATCCAAACGGTGTCCGGTCCCAATTGATTCGGATAAACGACGTTCTACTGTATGTAGAGAATATTTGAATAATATTATGAGTTATGTGTGTATAGAGGAGTTAGGAGTAGTATACAGATAATATTTGGATAATCAGGAGTTTTTTATAGTAATTATAGAGGATATTTGGATAATCAGGAATTCTGGATAGTAATATATAGATGATGTTTGGATAATCAGGAGTTATGGATACTAATATAGAGAGGATGATTTGATAATATCAAGAGGTAGGGATAGTAATATGTAGCAGATATTTAAATAATATTAGGAATTAAGTATATTAATGTTAGAAGTACATCTAGAAAACCAGGAAATATATGGACAATATTATAATTGGGTGATATGTGTAATATAAAATGTAGAAATCATTATTCTTAAAACATAATTTCTTTTTCTGCCTAAGACTAGCCATTTACTTTATGAAAAGAGACTTTAATAGTGATGACTTTAACAATCCACAACAAATATTTATAAAATTAAGAGCTTTATATTAACAATATTGAAATAAATATTATTCTTGTCATAATTTACACAAAACGCAATTGACCACATAATTTTCGAAGTTTTTTTACATCATTGCATAGCATCTCTTACTCTTTCTTAATTCTACAGATTGAAAATTTACAAAATCATGGGGCAGCGGTAGCCTAGTGGTCATGGTATCGGATCGTGGATGGTATGTCGTGAGTTCAAGCCCAGTACCACTGAAGATTCTCCGTACAAGGGAGCGATGCACGTAAAATCTGTCGAGAGCTCAAACGTCCTCCCGTTGGTGTGGTGGGGTAGTTAGGAAAGGGAGGTGCCATCTCAGGTGTCGTCCTCGTCACTTGACCATGGTTCAAAATCATGAGGTCCGTCTCCAAAAGCGCTCGTGTAGCTGAACAGTGCGACGTTAATATTCACTCACTTTATGAAATCATATATCATCCGAAACATTATAAATTTATTAATACAACCTTTGCAAATTTGGTTGAAATGAAAATGATATGTATAACTCCAGTATCTCAGTCTCATTTCTGTATTGATATTTCAGGTGCCTTGTTGACGCGCATGCACACCAACTATAAATATCAGCGAGTCCGTGACAATTCTTCATCACATTCGATTATTGAAAACGGTTTTCTTCGAATATTTCTTCAAATTCTACAAAGCATCCACTCTTTTTCAAATTCCATATATATGAATCATAATTTCGTTTCCAAACATAAGATAAAATTGAAGGCCATACACAAGTATATGCACAATTCAAACATTTTCGTATAACTATTTCATACGTGTAAAGTATAGAGACAGAAAAATAAAATGTCATGGTGATACTTCCAAGACAATTTATTTGATTACGGGCCCTTAAAAGTTTTACACCAACGTTGAAATAAAATATGTAAGATTCTTTTAGAAAACGCTTTACTGTATTTCTGTTGTCGTATCATGTGACATAATACCCCGCGAGGAGAGTAAAGTACAGTAGTATATTTTTTAAAAGGCGGAAGTTTACTGAAATAAAAGGAGATACATCATATTCTTATTCCTTATGGGTAAGTTTCTTATCGTATAAAACAACAACTGTTTTTTTACGGCTAAAAAGGCTTTCTGGAATGGATTTGATGTTAGAGAAAGCAATTGTAAAAATACAGGAAATACTAAAAATTCAACCTTACTATATCTATAACTATACCGGGAAGACACAATTTAAATATTAAATTTGAGTGCGTTGTCTTGAAATGGTAGACAAAAATATGAAGGATTTTCAAGAAAGATTTTTAAGAATCCTTGGAAATAATATAAAAAGTGTATTTTGCGCACTAAGTATACGATAAATTCCCCCCCCCCCGAAAAAAAATAGTTGCGTAATGTCTCTGGATGTATCACATCTTTATTTGTTTTTCTTCATCGTATCATACATTTATTTGCAATTATATTTTGATTCTTTAGTTTGAAGTCATTACCAAGTGAATTTTCCTGAAGCTGCCATATGGGTTGAATGCTACTTTTTTTCTTTGCTCCTTTTAAAAGTTTTTGTTTGCCTTTTCCTCACATCGGTTATTTTAACGTTTTTAAGTGGAATTTCTTAAATAAAAAATAGGGGCAACAATGGTGAAATATTTTCAATGTATTTTTAATCAAAATTTTAGTTGGTAAAAGAGTTTGGTAAGCGCCTACACACAATTATTTATATATATATATATACTAGCTGACCCAGCACAAACGTTGTTTTGCCATATAAATTATTTCTAGCGAATATTTTGGTAGTCAAATAAAAAATAACTAACTCATTTTAAGTGTGTGGGGATGTGGTATATGACCGAAAGAGAAATTGAAAGCTGTGAAAAATGATGGCCTATAAAAGTAACAAAACACCAAATATTTATTTTTTTAATTATTTGTACTTTTATTATTTTAACTAATAAATTTCAAATTATATCTCTATCACAAATTATGACAATTAAAAAAAAACATTATCAGTCTCTTAGTGCAATGGAGTGTACGATATTTTTAGTGAGTCCATCTTTAGCCTACACAAACAAATTGGATGGTTTACCCATGCAAGAACATGCCACATATAATGGTCCGTGTGAAAAACATGGTGTGCTCAAATCTAAGCCATAAACAGGCTTCGTTTGGTCTTGAAACTTATTGATTGTCATTGTGAATGTCAATCTAATTGGAAATTGAATCCATTTGATTTCAATTGGCACATCTGTGGAAATAATAGGAAAACGTGATAGTAATACATCTTATTTCCGGAACTTTTCATTCAAAATGCTAGCTTCGACAACGTTTTCATTCAATTTTTGATGACTAATCACGTGCCATTTCACAGCCATGGTGGGTTCAAATTATGAAGCAAAATTTTCCGAGATCCAACCTTCAGTTGTAAATGGTGCGGTAGCATGCCTGGCAAATCCAATGAGCTCAAAAACTCTGCTGGGTGATTTACAGCTACGTTGGTATAGTAAACTGCATCGATAGATTTGTATGACATCAGATCCCCAGGCAACACCTGTTTCCCACTGAATGACCGCACAAAATTTCAAAAGAATCGGTCTAGCCGTTTCATTTATCTCGAGTCACTTATTTGAAATAATGAAAACGAAGTAAAAAAGATTAATTTTTTCGCAAATATTTTAGACATTTTTATTTTATAAACCATGCAATATAGGAATTTTTGAATTAAAGATATGTACAAGAAAATGGGGGGGGGGGGATTTTTAATTCGCCAAATTTGGTGATTTCTGATTTGCTATAGACACCCATTTTGCTTTTGTAACCCATGAGCAGGTCAATTTGGACGGCAGAACAGAGAAAAGTCACACATCTGACGCGAAACCGACTTTCGACGCCAAGCGAAATAAACGACGAAAGAAGCAACACACAGGGGTAACACAATTACGCGTTTTAAGGTTTTTAATTAATATATTTTCAACTAATTGCAAAATCGGAATGAAAAATAGTTTACTTCCTATTCTCAGACCTACTGAATATACGCACAAAATTTCATACGAATCAGTTAAGTCGTTTCGGAGGAGTTTGGTTACAAACACTGTGACAGGAGAATTTTATATTTTATATATATATATAATCAAAATTTCTCTACAAGAGAGAGATGAATTAACATGATTAATACTGAAAAAAATAGCAATTGCTAGATACCAGACAACAGAATTTAAAAGGAGATATGAAAAATTTAAATAACAGAGTAAAATATAAAAGAAGGGATGCTACAGTATTATCAACATTGCTGACTTAGGACAGCTTGTATACAAAAAAATTCCTCCTTAAAAAATTTCTCTGTATAAAAGTGGGGTTGAACATGTTTTTTGGCCAGCCAACCTTCCCCCTTTCTGTTAATAATAACGATCAAAACCCAGTTGGAAATAATGGATAGGAAATCTAAATCCATTATGAGAAAAAGGTAACTTACCTAAAAATTGCATACAGAAATGCAGAGCCCGCGCTAAATCTGAGTACAATAAACAAGTTCTTGCCAGATTCTGGACCCAAATACAATTTCAAAACAAAGCAATGGCTGAAAAATAGCACTTAGTAATAGTATGAAAAGGATAGAAATAATACAATAAGAATTTTAAACATACTACCATTATCTTAGAGACTCTAATATGATTTAAAAGTTATAATAAATTTTAAAAAAGTAATTTTATCTAAAACTAGAAATCGGGGGTATTTAAAACTATCTAGGAAGAATAATAAAACTATAATATTAACCTGTTAGTACTATGGAAATTTAATCCTTACTATTTAGAATTTCTTTATTTAATGTCTATTAATAAAATTAATTGGGTAGTTTTGAATTAAACAGCATTTAGTAAATTGTTTATAGTTTTTTATTTTTTCTGATTTTTTAGAAACTAGAAATTTACTGCGTAGTGTATATATATATATAAAGGGATACCTTATCTCATTTACTGGTGTTAATTTGTTCCTCAATAGCACCATATAAAATTGCAATGATTGAAATCCTTTTTCTATATGATAATAAGTAATTCGTTCCTATCACGTTTTATTTTAACAAAGAAATTCAGAACAAGAATTTTTTTTCTCAGTTATATCCTGGAACCCTCCTTAGGTGTCAATTTCAGGAAAACCCGTTCTTGGAGGATATTTACTCAACTAAAGTAACATGCCTGCCAATTTTCAAGTCTGTATGTTTTATATAGATCCTGATATCTCGTGATGAGTGAATGAGTTGTTTTCTATATATATATCTAAATATAGCTATATCGTTCTTAAGAACTTATCGTGCTCTACTCTTCCGAAGCTGCATTTTATATAAGTGAGTTTTTATTTGTGTTCGGTTAAGGAACTTACATGCAATGGTATTTTACTGAAATACTTTGATTTGCTTTTAATTTTATTTTTAATAGTTTCATATTATACCTCTATGAGACTTTAACTAATTATAAATAATAAAATAAAAGGAACTGCAGTGATTTTTGAAGCCTGATATATTTTGAATGAGATTTAAAGTTATCTCGACTAGTGCTTAAGAATGAAATGTAAACTATATTGAAAATTTCCCATAAGAAAGGGCTTTTGAATTTATATTATTAGTAACACAGAAAAACTATTATTATTTTAGAATAAGTATAAATTGCATCTATGTTTAAAAACTAATACTTTGCTTTTTTGTATAAAATTATGTTCTTTATTTTTTTACACATGTATATTAATGCCAAATAAACCTTTGCTATTATATGTTAAATTTAAAGTTTACTCATTCATGTTAAATCTCTTAATTCTTATGGACACTATATTTACTTTACAAGTATCAGTTTTATGAATATTTACGTAAAATTAAATCAGGACATATTTTATTTAAACTTAAATCTTTATCATTAGAAGCATTAGAGGTAGCGATAACCTGTAAGGTATCCGAACATGTTCAAAATGACCAAATTCAGTCAAGGCAGATATATTTGTTTTTTATTTTATTGAATAAAGCTATCTTTTGACTTTACGAAACATACTTTCTTTTGTTTTTACACTACCTAGAGGCCAAGTTACAATAAATTTTATAAAGTTGCAAAAACCGGAAGTGGGCTTTTGATCTACCAGAAGTGGGGATTTAAATTGCTCAAAATCTATCAGGCGAGTCTCATAACTCAAAATATTACGAATGTATTTCTATAACACTTTTTAAACTTGATATTTACGTTTCTAGAGAATAAATATACTAAAACATTTCTTATTGTATGAATATTTTTTGAGTTTGGCTTGTTATTTAAATAATGGTCTCATAAAAAATGTAACATTTCTTATAACGCTTACTCAATCAGCTCTAAAATTTTCAAATTTTAATTAAAAAAATTAAAATTTTAGTACATTTTCTAGATAAACAAATCTAATTTGTTTTCGTAATATACTTTTACTAATATATGTTTATTACTTTTTTCTCTAACTACATTACTTTGAAGTTTTTCAAAAATATTGCTAATCTTTCACTTATAATTGTGATTTTTGTAAAACTCAGGTAATTTATTTTAAATTTTGATAGTTAAATAGTAATATTTACTGGTACTGAGTCCTAAAAGAGCATTTATAATGTTTTAGTATGCTCTTTTGTTAAAAAGTACTCCGAACGTGTTCGGATACCTTATAATTAAAATACATCTTAGAATATTCAGATCAATGAATTAAAAGCATTTTGTCGAAATTATTTTTATGGAATCATTTCATTTACCTTATTCACAATCCAACATCAATAAAGAAAGAATCCTTAGAAAAACCGTTGCCCAACTAATACGATTTAATCATGGCAAGCAATATTGAAATCTTCTTACATAATTCATTCGACTCTAAGACGATGCACTTTAATTTTCTATACACGCACCACCATAATTGATCGGTGGACAGGATTACCAGCCAAACGATTCCTCATAAGTTGCCACCTTCGGATTAATATTTAATGTAAATATTTTGAGACTTGGCTGCGGGGCAAATTTATGTCCAGTTCTATAGTTAATTGTCAAGGAACGATTGTTCTGATAAGCCGCTAAAGCCGAACGATTCTTCGAGATAGCTTTAAGGTTCCACTTAGTATTTTAAATTTTCATCGGGTTCAATTTGCGCAGGTGGTTATTAAAAGGGGAAAGTTTCCAACTAATGATTTGCGCCATTTGGCTTATTGGCGTTGGGATAGCTCTGTTTATTTGCAGTGACATTTGTTGTGAATTTAGTTGCGAAAGATACCCAGTTTCATTTTCATTACAGATGTGACAATCATAATTTATGTAACAAATCAGCTCTATGTTTATTGAACGAGAAATATTCGACATCCAGAAACTAAATCTGCAATGATTTGCATAGGAATAAACTAATTTTAAAAAAAAAAACCTTGATAGTTAAACGGACTAAGTTGTAAATTAACCCTTTAGTCGCCAAATCTGGAACTTAGTTGGAAATATTTTCTAAGAACAGGCTACATTTTTCCTCTGTAAGTGACTTGATGGTTTGATTGCTGATTTGTAAGACTCATTAAGGTTTAAAAATGAAAGTGAATACAATATAAAATGTAAATGATCATGGGTATATTGCAACGCTTCTCAAACTGTCGGGAGTAGCCCCCTAGGAGGGAGCGATAACTCTAAGTGGGAGGTACAAGCACATTAAAAAGTCGAAAACAGAAGATAATTTTAAAAAATTATTAACTTACTGAAAGTAAACAACAGACACAAATACGTTCTGAAATAATAAAAAATAAAATACAAACTTACACTAATATCAAACACTTATATATTAGTACTACGCAATGTAAATTAATTTATAACAATACTTGGTTAAGGTATCCGAACACGTTGAAAATGACCAAATTCAGTTAAGACAGATAATTTTTTCATTTTTTATTTTATTGAATTTAGCTATCTTTTGACTTTATGAAACATACTTTATTTTGTTTCTACACTACCTAAAGGCCAAGTTGCAGTCAATTTTTTAAATTTAGAAAAACCAGAATTTGGTTTTTGATCTACCAGAAGTGGGCATTTAAGTTGCTCAAAATCTATCATGACGAGTCTGATAACTTAAAATATTACGAATGTATTTCTATAAAACTTTTTGAACCTGATATTTATGTCATTTTCTAGAGAATGTGCTAAAATATTTCCTATTGTATGAATACTTTTTGAGTTATGTCTTGTTATTTAAATAATGGTCTCATAAAGAATGTAACATTTCTTATAATATTTACTCAATCAGCTCTAAAATTTTCAATTTTTAATAAAAAAAGGAAAATTTTAGTACATTTTCTAGATAAATGCATCTAATTTGTTTTAGTAATACTTTTACTAATATATGTGTATTACCTTTTTCTCAAACTGCTTTGAAGTTTTTCAAAAATATTGTTAAAATTTCACTTATATAAATGTGATTTTTGCAAAATTCAGATAATTTATTTTAAGTTTTGATAGTTAAATAGTAATATTTATTGGTATTGAGTCCTAAAAGAGTATTTATAATGTTTTAGTATGCTATTTTGTTAAAAAGTACTCCAAACGTGTTCGGATACCTTAAGAGCAAGATTAGTATTTATCATTGACCACATGGGCTTCTCATATATAAAATTATATACAAAAACTAACACTTACTTTGATAATTTGTACAGTTTATAATTAATCCCTTAAATGACGATTAAAAACTGCGCGATCTCTCCAATGTCATTGCTTAACACGTAGGCATGTGGTGTATGTCAATGTGGTGCATTGGGAGGACAGGAGGTAAAAAAGAAAGAAAAAAGTAAATCCTCTGGTCGCAAACATTGTCAAGGGGATTTTATTGCATTCCAAAGCCTTCAGAGTAATTTTATGGAGAGCAGTTCACAGAAAAGGTCGTACTATTGAAAGACATATGTATTCGTCCAGAATAATTGACGCACTGGCTGAGCGAGACGTTTATGTACGTTGGCGACACTAAAGATGTTAAAGTCGTATTGTACATTTAGCGTCAAAGTATAGTATTATGGAATTTAATGCATTGTTATTGTACGGAGGGGGTGGAGTTTAAAGAAATTGTATTCCCCATGCCATGCATTTTTAAATCTAAAATTTTTTACAGTTCCCTTCAACAGTGAAAGTTCTTCTTAATTTTGAAATAACCAGCATTAAATTGTGGAATTTTAAGAGGCTGTGTTCCCTAGTTTTTATTTGAGTATAGATCCAATTATTACGTGGTGTGTCAAGAAAACGGAAACATAATGAATCGTTACTTGCAGATATTCAGAATATGATCCCCTAACCATTTTTCTTGAATATTTCTAGAATATAAATGAACTTTTTGCCTAATTCTAACGAAATTGGATTATGTATTGGAAAATATGTTTTAAAAGTTAATTAATTGTGATAATTAAATAAACAAATTAAAATAATTTAGTTCCCTGTGCTAAAACCATTACAAATTTTTATCCATTGATTTTTATACCACTTTTTTGGATATCATAATAGAATTCAGTTCCCTATTAACCACTACCAACTTTAATTAATTTTGATAACAACTTTTTAGAGCTGCCTTGAATATTGCAAAAAGTTTTAAGAGCATCCGTATTTTGTTATTATAATACATCATATAAACAATTTATAAAATAAAATAACTTTAATTCTCTTTAATAAAAAAAAATATTGGAATAGAGATATTACTTTTCTCTTTATTAAAAACATTTTTCGTGTTGCTGAGATAAATTCATTATAGTTGTACATAAGGAATACTTAGCAAAAATGAGAGACCTAAAAAGTTGAATTTAATTGTCGAGGAGTGCGAAGAACGATTTACCTAGGAGGTATCCTTGCCGTCCAACACTATTTCGAAAAATCCAATTGTGTCACACATCCTGAACATCACCAGTATGGTCACCAAGTCGCTAAATTTGATCGTCAAAAATGATACCAACTTGGTTGATTCGCCATTATAATATAAGAAACGACTTTGCTGACAAAAATGAATAGAGTTACATAATACATGTCAATCATAGTTTTACAGTTTGAGCAATGAATATGAACAGTTGCATAATTTGTACAGTGGGAGTTGGTCGACCGTCAGTTGGTTAGGGGGTACCCTGCACCCCCCCTTCTCAACTTTTTACAAAATTTATAATTTTGACTCAATAAATATCGTTCTAGAATCACTCAAAGGCTATTTCGACCAATTTTGCATTATTTTATAAATTTGCTGCATGCATAACAAATAAATATAAAAGTTCCCTTAATCCAGATTTCACGCACAGGGTATGTCATACCCCACCTACTTTTTCAAGACTCCTCTGAATCTTTTCGAAATGAATAGTTTCTCGTGTACTATGATGACTCGTAATAAATGACTTTACAGTCATAACCAGGGCGTGGGAGCTAGTGGTTAGAGCATTGGACTCCAGATCGGAAGGCCTGAGTTCGATGCCCGATGCACCAAATGCCACCGAGTATAAATGGAGAACGTGCTCGTTAATCAGTGGTCCGAATCGTGCCACATCTATCGTGTGTTCGAGCAAAATCGTACTGTCACCTTCTTGGCTCAAAGCTAAGGCTAACGACAGGTGTAAAATTCTAGCCCTTAGCCGCAATGAATTTCGTGGACCTTGATCTGATGTTCTGTCGATCAGGTGGCATAAGCAAGCACAGTCATAACCTTTGAGGACCTTAGCTTATAGGCGAATCTAGAGGTATATTTTGGACCGCTCTTCGGGTATGTCATAACCTATGCGTAATTCACCGTTACAGTTCTAATGTATGGGACGCTTTAAAATCTTTCGTATGCGATAGTGTATTATTGTAGTTATGATGAAAAAATGTGAGTTAAAAAATTAATAGATAAATATTAATAGATATAGTAAAACAGTATGTTCGGAAAAAGTAAGATTCTTTGCGGGATGAGGAGGAGGAATCGAATGATGAAGAGTATAATCGCAAGTATGACTCTTTTACTGAAATCATCAGATAATTTAACTGAAGGAGAAATTGTCGTCCTTGATAAATGTCCACGTTATTTTCAATGGCTAGAAAATGTATCGTGACCTTATGACGGTATTTTTGTGTTGTTGAATGTTGAGACAGTAAATGCTCAAATTATTTTGTTAAGTAGCCAGAAACTACCTACTTCACATTGAAACAGACACTGATTCTGAAATGTTTTGGATTTCGATTTACAGAAAAATGTAAAGATGTTGAAGCAGCAATGCTTCTATGAAATTAAAAAAAAAAAAAGATCCTTGAAAACATCGCACTCGCTCATGAAGATGACTAAAGGAGTGTATAAACAAGTACTAAATGTCTAATAAAAGAACAGAAAAACTAAATTTACGTGTGAATAGTGTAATAAACTATTATTTTCAGATTTTTCTTCCTTTTTAACCTTTTTATTCAAATTTACGGTAAAACAGAATGTAAACCCTTTGGGTATGAGATAACCTGCGCGTGAAGTTAAGGTAATTTTTTCGCGCGAATGTGCCGGTTAGGAGGTTCACCATGTGGTGGGTTCAAAAATCAAAAAGTTGTTTTTCCTATAATTCCTTCCTTTACATATCTAGAATAAGGCAAAGTTACTTTTTAAAATTCGAAGTCGTTATAAAGAAGCAAGTGTTAGAAGACAAGCTGTTCGGAGCGCTGAGATGGCAATCGAAGGCTGGGCCTATTATGTACAGTCGGGCTTGATACCATTTATGCTTCTATGCAAATATACGTCCTTACAAGTTTGTAGAGGATTAAAAGGAAATATCTACAGTTATTCAATATTTCGTCAAACTTGTTTTAGTCTTCGCCACGAGGAATCGCCGATTGAAGGTAAGTTAAGATTTTCATTGGACTTTAATTTTTTCTTTGTTTAACATTTATAAACCCCGTGCACCACGCAATGTAATAACACGGGAACACAGACAGAAGAAAGGATTACAACACAAACATCCATGCCTCCTCCGGGATTCGAACCCAGTCCCTACGGCACCGCAGTCAGCTTCACTGGCCACTATACCGGATGGGCGACGACTTTAAACTTTAAACGTGTTTTTCTCAAAACTGTGTTTTTCAAACTTTCCTCCATCATATCTCGAGAATGGTTCGACTGAATGCCTTCAAACTTAGAGAGTAGTCTCAGCAGATATATGCGCACCGAATGGACTACGATCATTCCAAAATTCAAACTATTTCTATTTTTAAACAAAAACATAACAAGAAAACCCATGAAATTCAAAGCATTTTCTTCAGAGATCTATGAAAAACCCAATTTTTGATGTTTTATATTTATAGTCCATTCGGTGCATTTAAGTTGTTAGCTGTTTTATTTCAGATACGCTAATCAGCTGGAATCGGGGAGGAAGTGAGCATCTATTTTTTCGAGGGGTGTGTGTTCAGAGCGCTATAACTCATGTTCTATTCCATATTTTTGGCTAAACATTTATATACATACTCTTTAAATACATATAAATAAATAATAATAAACTTAAAGTTCTATCATTTTACTGGTCATCAAAAAAAGTTCTCTAAAAATGCTTGAAAAACAGGCCGTCATGTGGTTGAACCCCCCTAATACTTTCCTGCAAAGGTTTTTGAAATATGTTTTTGTGGATTATTTTTATGTTTTTTTTTAAACTGTTTTATAGTAATGCAAAAATAATATAAAATATTAAATTTATTTTAATATATATATAGTGCCTGTTATATATGTAGAGTTTTATTTTTATCTGTATCTGCAGCTACTCGGAAAACAAAGAATAATTGTAGTAAAAATTGTTTCAAATTTTCATACTATGGCGTCTATAGTATGGTTTAGTATATGTGATTGGCATCTTGTTGTAGCAATGATGTTAGACAATGATTCTGCTTAATTTATAAAATTGATGTAGATTACTAAATTATTTCACGTAAAAAGTTCATCAATAATACTGAGAATAAAGTGATGCTATTATTTTAAGAATTGAATTATTTCACATAATTTAAGCGAATTGCATTTTTGATAAAAAACGAATCTCGACAGAGTTTTTTCTTCATAAAACAGACCATTTTTGGAAAATTTTTAAGTTTTCTTTTTTAATGAAATAACGATAAGAGTAACTATTTTGACAGACGCTGAAATTTTTTAAAAAATGACCAAATTTAAATATATCTTAAAATATTTAGATTAGAGACCCATATCTGATTATAAATAATTCATTTTAATTTAATACTGAAAAAGGAATTTTGTGAAATATATCCATTAAACATATTATACATCGCTAGAGTTTATAACTCAAAGATTTTGGTGCACTTTTCTCAAAGTAATGTATAAACTAATAAAATGTTATCAATGTAATTAATTGGATTTCTGGTAAATAATTGAATTACATGGCTAATTACGAAAATCTGGAAAGTGTAAAATTTTTCGGTCTAACATTGTCTCATCCTGTAACATTTATTATTTCTAATATCCACACAAATATTGTCTAAAGTTTCATCTTTATACATATTATTACTAAAATGTTCACATTTCATGGATTTTTGAGACATACATATATACGTTCCACATAAATTTTTAAATTCTAAGATTATTTGTAAATTAAGTGTTGTTAAAATGTATTTATTTATGATATTAGATGCATTGCGAAATCATTTAAGTATCAACTTTCAAATATTGAAAATTATGTTTTCATTCATTAAAATTTTTCAAGAATATTTATAGTATATTAAAAACAGTATTACGCACTTGAGAAAATTTAGTAACTACTAAGAAGTGTTAGGAATTTTAGCGATTAAAGGAAAAGATGGTGCTTATATATATGCGTGTGTGTGTTGTAAGCTTAATAAATCAGGTATATTAATTTATTTATTTATTAAAAGGAGAAGAGTGGCTCATTAACCTATTCAATCACTCATCACGAGATCTCCGGAACTAAAAGACATATCGATTTGAAATCTGGCACGCATGTTTCTTTTGTTGAGTACAGATCCGCTATGAACGGGTGTTGCATAGATCAATTCCCAAAGGTGTTTGCGAACGTTTGAAGGGACGTAAAAGATAAAAATGCCCAATTTTGACTTATCACACCTACAAACTTTAAATTTAAAGATCATGTTTCTTTTATAAGCAGACATTCTGTGTACGATGTGTTTTTAACGAAATCGACACAAGAAGGAGAAGTTAAGAAAAGAGCAACAAGAGTGTATCGATAAAAAAATTCTTTTTTTTTCTATTACATCTACAGATTTGAAATTCTGGAATCTTGTTTGTTTTGTTGAATTGAGATCTGCTAAATTAGGTTCTGTGGACATCGACTCTGACGAAGGGGGGGGGGGTATAAGGGAGGAATAACTAAGTATAATTCCGTTCTACTCAAGTCCTTTCCTTTTTAAAGCAATAGACTGGGTCTATACAAATTTGTTTCAATACAATGGAAATCTTATATTTATGGAACGTAAATATCGCTAACTTATAAACAGTATTTATAGTCATACAACATTGTAATATCCACAGAGGAACAGGTGGTAAAGTTTAGTCATGTGTACGAAAAATATTTAACGAAATAGAAATAATATTAAAATAAATAGATAAATTATACTTTTTTAGGGTTGCCACGTAGATCTACCTCCTCGTGATGCATCCTAATAACGCTTTGCGGCAAAGTGATCTGCAGCTTTGGGTAGTTCCTATAATGCCTTCTAGAGAAGTTTTGCGTATTTTGCAACGGAACTAACCCAAGAGAGCGGGGTTTGTGCAGACGCTTACGACTCATGATATTGATGCCTTTACTATTATGTAGACAAACCTCACCAATGATAAACTAAAATATTTCTCTAGTCTAGACAACAAGGAAAACTGTCCCCCTTTTACCAGTGTCAAATGTATTATTAAGAAAAAGATGAAATATCTCACTTCAATCCAATACACAGATAGAAATTCAAATAAGATCTGGTGGAATAATCTAAAAGATCTTTCCATGTGGCCAAACCGTAAAGCAATTGCCGAGTTTCGTCTGGCTACTGGACACGACTGTCTCCTCAAACGTCTTCACAATATTCATGTTGCACAGGCCCCTTTCCGCACGCTCTGTAGTATTTGGGTGGACATGAATGCTGACCACATTCGCCGCTGCCCAGCAAAAAAGGGGTCCTATTTGCGCGATCTTTATAAGCAAGCTAAGGATTTATTCGGTTCATAGACTTTTATCGCCAAGTTTTTATTTCCTACTTTGTCTGTTTTTTGTGTGTGTGTGTTCCTACCCCCTTAGGATGTAATGGTCTTTCGTAAAGCTGACCATTGGAAGTAAAAAATAAATTTTTCTTACGGTAGCTTTTGGGAGAAACAATAGTGTACACGTTTGACGTAATACTTTTATTGCTGTACCGTTTTTAAATAAGAAGTCCCGATTAAAGTTTTAATGCTTGTTAGTTCCTGCTTCCTTCTAATCCGCCTTGTCTACTCTCGGACCCGGCTAGATGTGTGGGAAGAACTGAATAATCAGTTGAGATGATTCACTCTAATTATTTTACTGTCACAAAGTATCAAACAAGCACAATAATCATCTAATTAAGAATAATGATCAGCAAGCAGATTGTGAAGGTGAGACTCGTTAACCTGGGGATAATATTACGGACCCTCAACTGATTCCAGGATAACTCATACAAGCTCAATATCAACTCCGCCGCGCACTAATAAGTTATTCTTTAACTTCTATTTCAATAAGGCTCACGATACATGCACTCTTGTGAAGTCCTACTGTTAAGGTCTTGAACGGTCATCTTTAACTGGATTCGATCACCTCCCAGTGATCCTCTCTTTGAATTCTTCAATTGATACTTTTATAAATTTAGATTTGCACTTAATAAATTCACGATCTTCCACTCCCTAACTAATTCTCAAAACTCGCAGATACCGAATTTACATAATATACTTAATTTGCACAATCACGTTTTCTTCCCTCGATGAAAGTTGTTTGGTAGAATTATTTCCCCAGAAGAGTCTCCAGGGGGTTAGTCATAGACTCGAATAGATCCGTCACAAAGTTAATGTTTTTGTTTTGTCTGTTTTATTATTATTATTTTTTCATGCTTGAATAATTCTCAAAAATAATAGGACTTCGTAATTGTTCTTCTAAAACATCATCTGACATTTCATTTCATTTTCTTGAGCCGGCTGACTTCAGATCCATTTACTACAAGGAAAGTTTTCACAGGATTATTTAAGTTTTATATGCTGTCCTTATCAATAATGAGCATGACATTAGATATTTATTTTTGACTTGAAATTTTCCGGAAAGCAATTCCCTTTAATTGAGATGTATAATGCTGTCAAAAAGGAATTCAGCCATATATACTACTTAGATGATTAATTCAACCTATTGATTATGTAGTCATCGATCATAAAATGTCTACGTTATACATTCTCCTTCCAACAAATAACAATCTACTATTTATAATTTTTGTTACCATAAATAGAACTATGATTTTATATCTGTGAACAAAATGAAATTTTAATGTAATCATTTTATAAATGAGTAGTTGATGTAAAAGTCATAAAACTTTTTTTGTAAACTTATCAACATTTCAGATATGTAGTTGCTTTTTATCTTGCTTGTTTTGTTGCTATAGTAATGTTAAAGGATGAAATAGAATGGCTGAGTAAGTCTTAGCAATGTGTACGTCATTGAGAAAATGAGCAATGAAAAATCTCGCCATTAAGTTTTATTTGAAAATTATTGTATAAAACAGATTGTGAATAAAAATTAGATTTATAAACATATAATTTCTAGTCTGCTATTAAAAAATTTGTATTTATTTCTAATCAAAACTATTTGTTGCTTTCTTTTTACTTTTTACATTTGTTTCTGAAAAATAATTCAAATATTAAATAATATTAATGTTTACCATTTAAATATTAATTAGCAATCTAAAATTTCTAGCTGTAAATTAAAGTTATGTGGTGAAGTATTTATTATTTTTCATTCTTCGAAATTATATAAAATAGACTATTCTATAATCAACGTTGAATGCCGCAAATATTTATGTTAATTTAAGTCAATTGCACACAAAATTGCTCTTCTGCGCATACTTACGTGCAGGAAATTTGCCAATTCAGTGATATAAAAATGTGGTACACACAGAACAAACGCATGCTTGAATTCCAATCTGTAGTGCTGTTGAAAGATTGTGGCGTTTGAGAGTAATCGGTATTCATTGGTTGTTGTTGTCGTGTCCTTCCCGAAGGGAAGGAATGAAAGTTGTCAGAGCTTGCGAGACAGGTGGCACTTCTTAACAATAGATGGCGACACCACCTATTTCCACCTCCACAATTTAGGCATGGAGCTGAAGGGGAGTGCATAATCATAAGTGCAGGGCCCCCTGCACTTATGATTTCTGCTGCAACCACCCACAAGACTTTCGGATCCACAGCTTTAACGAGCACGTACTCCGTGTGTACTCGGTGGCATCGGGCCTCGAACCCAGGCCCTCCGATCTGGAGTCCGATGCTCTAACCACTAGGCTACCTACGGCCCTATTTATTAGTTAATGGGTTAAAGCATGATTTAAGTTAAAGGAAAAAACGGCAAATAATTGGTAGAATCGAGAGAGAGAGTTCACTTTAGATTTAAATATACCTCCAAATGGCTTTATCAAAAGTTTGAAATCTCATTTTAAGCACTATATAAGTGGAAAGACAGCTAAGAAAGAAATATAAAAGCAAAATAAATAAGTTTAACTAAAAAAGAAATAAAAAAAAAGCATAAATCTGTTATACTTTAATAATGACGCTACAATACAAAATTCAAAAATAAACTACACACGTATTTAACCCAAAGTGCTTTCTCCATAACATCCAGTGTACTGGTACTTATAAGTACCACAAAGTTATTCAACTGTAGAATCAATTATATACACTATTCACCAAAAATAAACTTTAAAATCCTTTCCTAACAAATAAAAAATAAAACACTTTTGACTTGAACTACCTTTACGGAATAAAAATGACAATCTTAGCATTCCGATCAAACTCTCAGCTGGAAACACAATGTCAGTTTTAAAACTATATTCACCTTCACCTACTAAAATACACATCATAGAAGACATGCTACCATTTATCCTGGAATTGTGTTATTAAAATGTGTCCCTGTTAAGTATTCGTAAAAATGATTATTCTATGTAATTTTAAAGTGGGTGGCACTTATAAGTATCGTCAGTAAATAAAGGGTTAAACTGGTACCATCATTGTGTTCAATGGAACCAAGAAAACTGGGTCCAAATATTGCTTACTGGCGAGTCCAGATATAGTCTGAACACTTGTCCTAGATGTATTTTGATCTGAAAAGAGAAAAGAACACGTACCTTACCTCCCTTAGTCCGGATTTGCAGAGAAATACGGAAAAATGGCTGCATCGAGTGACTTATCTTTTAAGGATGTTCTATAATTGCTTGAAGATATATGGACAAGATATTGGTACCCCAAACTTTACTGCTTAAGGGTGCTGTAGGTCCAGAGTTTTTGTGAAAAAATGACAATGTTTGGCCAAATTGAGCATAAATGGTTCAGAATACTTTCAAATAAATAATTGGCTACTTTACTCACCCGACTTGAAACCGTTTAAGCATGTGTGGGATGACTTAAGGTGCCGAATTTTAAAAAGTCTTCTCTGGATCCACTAGAAGCTAAAAAGTACATTTTTAAAGAGTGGTGTATTATATATTCCACAAGACTTGATCAATTCTTTGGTTAAGTTTATTCAATCAAGGTGTAAAATATTCATATAATTGAAAAGTAACCATATTCTTAATTCATTTTCCAATTCCATATATTTGGTAAAAAATGAAAAATCATAAAATTGTTTTAAAAATTCCATAAATAAATACCATAAATTATTATTTTGTGAATAATCAACTGCCAATCAGTATAATTTATGTTAACTAATGTTTTTATAGAAAATTCTATCGATAATTTTGCATTAAGCATTTGTTACGCTTCATTTCAGCCATCCTCCTCCAATTTTCATAGATGATATATACATGTGGTGTCGGCCGCTGTTGCCAAGACACAAAATAGACATATTTTCTGTTCATTACACTCCCGCTATGTCTAATATTGCAAATACACTGTTGGCCAACGTAAATTCAACACCCTGAAGGAAGCACGCATATAACATGAAATTTACAACATGCATTAGCGGAGGTGAGATATGCAAATGATTAGAATTTCAGCGCAGACACACATCACGCATGCATGTGGCGCAATCTCAAAGCGCTATTTAAGGCTTGCAGATTTAAACGATTTCAATTTCGGTAATTGTGTTTTTCTTGTGTTTTTTTCAAAAAATGACCAGTTATGTCTCGTAGAAAACAGCGATCAGCTTTTGATCAAGTATCCGAGTTCGACACAGGAAGGATAGGGGCCTACCGAGATTGTGGATTGTCTTTCAGGGAAATCGGTAGTCGTGTTGGACGAAACCAAACAACTGTAATGCTGTAAACAACTGTAATGTGATAGTTGTATGCAGGAGGGTACGACGGACCGACGTGGTCGGTCGTATCCACCTCAGTGCACCATTTCACGTGAGGACAGGCAAATTGTGCGCATGGGAGTGACGGATCGCTCAGTCACATCACGAACTATAGCACGAAACATTGAGTCTGTAACGCATCATTCAGTGTCTGCGCGTACCATTCGACCGTACCATTACGCGCTTATCCATCGACCGACAGCAGAGTGATCTGTCCGCCAGACTTCTATTGCTTGGTCTACCTTTGACGCAGAACCACAGATGTCTCCGCCACCAATGGTGCGATGAAAGAAGAATGTGGGTGGCAAAATGGAATGAAGTTTTCTTTACTGATGAGTCACGCATCTGTCTGCAACACCACGATGGTCGGATACGAGTCTGGAGACACCGTGGAGAGAGGATGCTGAACATCTGCGTTATGCACCACCACACTGGTCCTGCACCGTGTATTATGGTATGGGGCGGTATTGGATATCACTCTCGCAATCCTCTAGTACGCATTACCGGTACTTTAAATAGCCAGCGCTACATCTCCGAGGTGTTGGAGCCAGTTATCCTTCCTTACCTTCAGGGCTTGGCCACAGCCATACTTCAACAGTATAATGCGCATCCACACGTGGCACGCATTTTCCAAAGGTTCTTCGTCAATCACCAGATTGAATTGCTTCCATGGCCGGCTCGCTCTCCAGATCTTTCGCCAATAGAAAACACGTGGTCCATAGTTGCTCAACGATTGACGCAGATTATACCCCCAGCTGCCACACCAGATCAATTTTATCAACGTGTGGAAGCTGCTTGGTCTGTTGTACCCGAAGAACACATCCAAAGTCTCTTTGAATCAATGCCAAGGCGTGTGGTAGCGGTGATCTTCAACAATGGCGGCTACTCTGGCTACTGGTTCTGGCAGGAACTACACTTCACTGAAGTCTATAAATTTAATCATTTAATACTTGGTCAACATGTTATTACAAAATAAATTTTGTTGTGCTATCCCTTGTCTTTCTTGGCGTTGCATTTACGGTGACCAGCAGTGTAGTTTTCTCAGAGCTGCACTGTCAAGAGACGCTAGAAGGTGGAGAACGCCATGATACGACGAAAGACGATGATACCTCGCGACGGTTAGAAGCTGCAGAAAGAGGATTATGAACGATGGTTCCCTGTCAACAAATAAGAATGTGATTTTTTAAAATTTTTAATGGGCTGCGGACTGGTGTTTTACCGTAGACGAGCTAGTACATTCTCGGAAACTGGTCCTCTTTTTAGTTCGTCACCATATAGGCGGATACCAATCGCCGCAGGTTATTTTGGCGCCCACTTGCCTCCCTAGAGAGTGGAACCTGATATCTGACGATGCGAACCTGTTCTTAGATTTAATTTTTCCTAGAGCACCCAAGCCGATCAGACATTTTAGGGATCTTTTACTTGTTAATTATACGACATGGCCGCTTTCGAATTTCTGCATCATGAAAATCCACTGACATGGGCCGGGGTTGAACCCACAATCTTGGTTGCGGTAGGCCAGCGACAAACCAACCACGCCACCCAGCCAGCACAATGTGAAATACATAAGTGTAAATATATAATGTGTAAACAGTAAAGCATAATTAAACGTAAAAATTAACTGAAGATTAATTGTCTTGTATTGACGACCAATCTGACATCCTCTACATGCATAGTGATGGGAGGCTGGCAGTGGGGAGGGTCCACAAACCATTCGTATTTTTGTGTGTTCCCCTTGTTTACAGGATGTTGTTGAAATTCTTTAGAACGAGGTGCAGTCGCTGGCACTCAAGGGTGAACAACCGTATAAATTTAATTGAAATTTTAACTTTGTGCCTGGGGACTGATCAATGGGTTTTTTTTTTCTCAAATAGTGCGCGTAAGCACAAAATTGGAGATTTGCCCTCCCTTAAAAGGCGCTGCGTGATAGTTTTCAGAGAGAAAGACCCTTTCTTTCAATTTTCAGATGACGTAATCTACAGAATCGAAAAGGGGTTCATGCCGTCCTCCATCCCTCACCTCCGTTTCAGATATGTGGAATTCTTATTCAATGTTTCCTTAATTCTTATTCTTATTTGTGTTTCATTTAAAACTTAAATTTGTAATGTAATCGTGTAATCTATTAATGTAATAAACTAAATTATTTTAATTTTAAATGGAGTAGCGTTATCTTTGAATTAAGTTAGAATAGATTAACTCACTTGTAATTCGGACTAAAAGTTTAAATAAGCGAACCTGGATATTATGATGCAAGTTATATTAAGTGAATTTTAAGAGTAGTTAAAACGAGCACCGCATTAATATATAGGGTAGGGTACTTCAACCTTTTAATATACTATTTGGTTTAGTAGAAAATATAAACATTATAGTCAATGCTATAAGTGTTCTTTACTACGAAAGGAAGAACTAAACTCTGAAATCATGAACAACTGCGCTTTGTGAATGACAAGTCAAGTGTTTTACCCTTAGATGTGTTAGTCCAGATTCCCCAAGGGGAGTCAAATACTAATCCCCTTTTTGTCCTAAGTCTGCTTTATTGCCTTCCGTTTCTTTTAGGACTTAAGACCATTTACCTTGGGATTCATTTGCAGCATTTGGACTAGTTCCTGTCCAACTACGTTTTTCTGTAAAACTCTTTCCCCTGATTGCTACTAATAGCACTCACTAACGCTTTATTTAATTATGTTTTTACCGATTGAATGTGGTGCTCGCACGCTATTTTTGTGAATTTACTTCCAGTATTTATAACTCTTGTTCTTATGTTAGATATATCACCAATCCTAACTCTAAAATTAAAGTTTAGTTAACGGAAAATGGAGATAATACTTCGTAGTACCCAAAGTATACTTTAAATGTAAAAATTAGGGTCAACATCTGGCAAAAAGTGTTCCTAAACTTTAACTTAAAATGCAAAAAAAAAAAAAAACTAGTATTTAATACTTATAGAGGTAACAATTTAAAATGATGAAATACTTTTTAAATTTTCAATAATTTTATGAGATAAATTTCATGGTATTCAGAAATTATTTTAATATTTGAGTCTACAATTCTTTCTTTATTAAGTTTTGAACATTTTTTTTTTTTTAGAATTATCAAAATAAGTCTGTTTTCCGTAAGGAAACAAAAGTACTATTGTTTTGTGCTCTAAAAATCTTCAGTTATTTTTTAGCACAACATCGTTTTTAATTCGCAAAAGTCCTAATAAATATTTCAGAAATTTTAATAAATGATAATGACATTAGATGGTCTCATTGCTATATAAATATTTAATACAATCATATTAATATACGCACACATATGTATTAAATGCAGGTATTTTATAAACCATATAAAAAGTCAACGTATTACATGAACTTTATTTGACACATTTGGTATATTGCCAATATACACACCAGTTTGACTTTATTTAAAATAATTTTTTGAATTTCACAAAATAATCTTGACTGAACATAAACCTTTAGTTATATATATATATATATATATATATATATATATATATATAGGGAGCGAGTGAACTGATTGTAGAAATTGAAAAAAAAAAGCATGATTTGTCTTCATTGCTGTAACAAGCACACCTGGTTTGGCTAGTTTGGCTGAAAAACCGGTTTTGACGCCAACTTTTGCATTCTTTTAACAATTACATTGTTACAACAATGGAGACAAATCTAAGTTGGAGTCGTAAACCGCGGTAATTAATTTAATTAATTAACCGGTAATCAATGGATTAATATTTGAAAACCGTATTAAAATCAAGTGTCACATCCACTACAAGTTTAAAAAAAAATTATTTGAACTTGATTGGATAAATAGAAAGTGTTTTATTAACGCGATTGAAAATTTGAACATGATATACATATATAAGTAAATAAATAAATATATAGGGAGAGATTGAGCTATATAATAGTGGGAATTAAAAAAATAATTGGACCATTAGCGTGACTGCTAGTGCTAGTATTAAGTGTGTGACTTCTCCCGATTTAATCCTGACACTAATACATTTGGAGACTCTCTCCAACTTGATAGAAGTTCAAAATCATAAAGTCCGTCACCACAGTCCTCGTTCAGTTTGAAAGTGTACATTCAATTGAATTCAATTACTTAATTCAAAAATTTAGTTTATATTTATGACACTTCGGGACTAATCTATCAGTTAGGAGTTTTAATAAAAATTAGGTTAAATTCGATTATTTTCATTTAAAATTCTTAAAATAAACTCGTAGCATGATAAGCAATTGATCCTTTTCTGAAAAGCAGTAATTCCACCTGTGATTGTGATCTGCGTAAGGTTTCGCACTTACTTTCACACATACATTTCCAGTGCTATAATTCTTCCAATAACTCCCCCGAGAAACGAAATAATTCCCATGAAATAAGGCAATAACCGTCACGAAACACTCCATCATAAATTAACTTCCTAAAAAAAGTGTCTCCTATAAATGTAAAAGCTAATTGTGTGCAAGCTTACTTTGAGTTTAATAGTCCATCTCTCAAAGAAAGAAATGTCCCACGGGAGCTATTTTAAGCATTTCTTATTTCGCCAAGGAGATTTTTTAGCAACTGTAGAAGAGATATTAAAAGAGTAATGAAAAAGGTAGAATATATCCCTTGTGGGCGAGCAATCTTGATATACGTCAAATAAGTGAGCTAATCCTCTAGAAATAAAACATTTCTTGGGTGGTAGGAGTATTTTTTTTTACTTTCCTTTTTCATTAGATTCCTTATGAGTTATAAGAATTGCTACATATTTTTCTATATACTTTATGTAGCTTCCGTATGTTTAAAATGTATTTAAGGTGTTTTATTGAAATTCTCTAGATATGATTGAATTTTTACCAAATAAATATTTTATCAGTCTTCATAAAGAATTACTTAATGCGTACGGTAATATATTTCTGACATTAAAAATATGCTTAGGGAACGTTGATTGTCTTAAATCAAGTTCTTTTTACATACGTTATTTTATGATGATAAGACGTACTCGTATATTACTGAGTGAGTGAGTGAATATTAATGTCGCACTATTCAACTACAAAAGAGCTTTTGGCGACGGACCACCATTTTGAACCATGGTCAAAACGTCAGGACGATACCTGAGTTGCCACCTTTGTCTTCTAACTTCCACACCCCACCAACGGGAGGGCGTTTAATCTTTCGATAGATTTAACATGCATCGCTACCCTACACGGTGGGTCTTCAGCAGAGTACTAGCTCGAACTCATGGAACACCAGCCACGAGTCCGTTAGCTTGACCACTAGGCTTCCGTGGCCACGCAGTCACTGGAGTACATTAGTAAATTTTACTTATTCATTTATTTATGCTTATTTTAATTAAAAGTACGCTAAAATCAGTATTGTTCCTATTTCTAAGGGATTTAATTGACACATTACTAGTACAACCAGAAGTTTTCTTTATACAAAATGGACAGAAATTAATGTTTTCGACTATGTTTTGGGCATGATAGTTCAGTAGTTATGGTCACAAACTCGTTGCCTTCATGTCACTGGTTCGAGTCCTGGTGCCACTGACTATCCATATAGAACGGAGATGCATGTCATCTGTCGAGCCAAGTTCTCCCGTTGACAAGGTGTCGTAGTTTGGATAGGGGTGCCTCTTCATATGTCATCCTCGTCACTTGACCGAGGCTCAGAATTACATTGCCAGCTCCTAATAGTCCTCGTGTTGTTTTAAAGTGCATTATTAATATTGCTCTCTCTCTCTCTCCCGCTGTGTTAGACAGTACCACTGAAGACCTGCCGTGTAAGGAAGCGATGCACGTTAAATCTGTCGAGAGCTCTAATGTCCTCCTGTTGGTGTGGTGTGGTAGTTAGGACAAAGGGGTGTCAGGTCAGGTGTCGTCCGCGTCACTTGAACCATGGTTAAAAATTACGTGGACCGTCGCCAAAAGCCCTCGTGTAGCTGAACCATGCGACGATAATATTCATTCACTCACTCACCCGCTGTGTTAGAAAATGTGTAAATGAACAATGCTTTTTTATATTTAGTGTCTCCTGACGAATACACATACAAAATTATTTAAGAGTAATTTTAAAATAAACAATTATTTAAATGCAATTTTTAACAAAAAACGGTATTTTTTCGAAAAGCAGTTCTTTCCTTCCTTGTAAACATTATTTTTCTTATATCTACACAGATATTTTCTTATAACCAATGTATTATGAAAAATTCACATTATTTTCCGAGTTACTGTCAATTGAAATAATAGCTAGTGTGTGTGTTTTTTTTTTTGTAAAAAAATATCTCCATATATAAACCCTGATACAGTGGCGCACACAAGGGGCGTATCCTGGGTGTCTGGACACCCCCAAAGCCCCCTTGAATTTTTTTCGATTGATGATAATCCTATGTATATGTATAACGTAAAATTTAATTAAGTACTTGTAATTAACAATTTATTTTTTAATTAATGCTAATTAATAATTCAATAATTTATTTTTTACAGATTTTTGTTAACAAAATCAGAAGAATGAATTGGTGTCGTCTTGAGGTATGATACGAGTTGGGGGACTTCGACCATTGACTCCCCCGTTGAAAATTTTTTGTTAGTGCTACTGCCCTGATATATTAAAATATGAAGAAATCCACTTCCAAATTAGTAGTATAGAACAATTTTTCATAATAGGAGAATATTTTGAAAAGAAGTCTTTATTTTTTGTCAGAAAATTGTATTTAAATGATTTTTATTGTAGTAGTATTCATGAGAAATTATGTATGTATATTCTAATTGAGGTGATACTAAATATAAAAGGCTTATTCATTACACACATTTTCAAAAGCAGGATAGGATGACGGTAGTAGGAACGTACTAGAAATATTTTTCATAATGCTTGAAAGAGTTTTAAGGCTTTAACCTTGTCGTGAATTAAATTCTCCCCTCAGATTATTATCTCCCCGTCTATCATTAAATGTTTCTGGATGTGTAGGCGGATTTGAATGATCATGAGACATAATTGCAAATCAATATATTTATTGATTCATATTAATCACAGAAGGATATAAACACACAATTCAAATTTAAGAGAAATAAAACACACTGGAGTATGAAAAGGGAATTACTACTAGCGGACTACGGAATCGTAACTGAATCCACGAAAGCTCAAACACGCACAATTACAGCTAAACCACATATAAGTATTCACAATATTTTAAATAACTAACCTTATCTTTTAACATCGGCTGTTCCGTCGTGATGATAAATTCCTTGTTGACTGGATAGGAGAATGAAGAAGGATCCCCATTCTGTAATACGGAATCTTTACCAATTTCAATCCACTTCTCCCGGCGTATCTCACCGCGTAGATGCTATCTACTAATGTCGACAACTGCGTGTTGATTTACCGATGCTTCAATTCCCTTAACTTACTCTTCTAACTCTTCACTTTACTTAACTTGTTAACTCGCGAAACCCGAACTTATATAATATATCTCAATTGCATAAATCACGCTTTAGCTCCCGGTGGAGATTGGTTGAAATAAATAATATACTTCAAGGAGGTATGAGGAGGTTTAACATTGAGGAGGTTTGTGTAAGACCATATAGATCCATCACAACCTCTTCTATTTATAATGATAAGCAAAATCCTCTGGAGTACAACGAATATTGTTCTTAAACCATTGCTAATAATAATAATAATAAACATTGAAAATCCTTAGATCATTGCTGTACTGAAAGAAAAATAAACTTATCATTGCCAGAAATTCAGTGATCTAAGTACTTATTTTATTTATCCAACACCCACGCTTGGTTTCTTGATCATTTGATGCCAATCTTCCCAGTACCGACTGACAAAGTCGTCAGTCGAATATGCATCGAGTCTAGTGCATTGGAGCAGGTCTTCGCCATCCATTTTGAACTTGGCCGCAGAGTGGGCAGACCTCGTCAGCAGCCTGGCCAAGCCAGTGGAGGTATATATTCAAAAGGCCATGTCCGGTGGTTAGGCGAAAGAGGGCAAAAACCTCGGTTCTCTCCAATTGCTGATCTAAATATAAATTCAAAGCTTGAAACAGAAAGGCCAATAAGTAGAAGAATTAATAATTACAATTTTTTAACTAATATATATATATATTCATAAGCTATTATTAACTAAAATAATACCTATAAAATTTGGAAATATATATCTGAAATTTTCACACAAATTTGAAGCACATTTCAGTGACATAGACGACACTCGGCTAACTTTAAACCTGGTAATTTAAAATTAAGATAGTGGCAACAGTTGTGAACTCTACAATTCTCTTTTGAGCTCTAATGTATTTGAAAAACAAATTACAAACAAAACCTAAGATTATTTTACTAAGAATTCGTAGTCTCTTAATTTCATCTTAAATTTCCAAACACATACATCCTTATTATTTCCAATTAATGCTAATTAGTTATTGAAACATATTTGTCTGATAAATACCTAATTTTAAGTAACACTTAACATAACATTAAATTATATTTTGCTCTTAGAAACAAATAATAAAATATTATTCTGAGGATGTACTTTTATACATAAAATGCGACATAGTATTCCTAGTATTTGAATGTTATCGTGGATAAAACAGTCCAACTTAAAGAGACATTAATTAAAACGAATTCTCAAACTTAAATTAGAAAAAAAAATGATAAAATTAGCATCTTTGCATAATATTTGTAACTCGTTCAACCTACGTAACTGTATTCATTTCGGTGCCTAGAAATGTTAACGAACAGTTCAGGAAAGGAACAAAATAGTTTACATACTAATTAAAATCTTTCAATTTATTTAAATATTACGTCGGAACCTTTCTAAAATGTAATAAAAAAAGAAGTTACTTCAAGTGAGACTATTCAAATGACGATTTGTTCACTCTCAAAAGGAAATGAATTTTTCAATTAAATGCAAAGAGAGAGAGAGAGAACAATAAACGGATAGAAATGACATGTTACAGTGAGATTTATTGAAAGAATTTATTTTTAATTCAGATGCTTGAATATAGATTAGTCAAAGTAAAAATTTTCAAAAATAAATATTTTAATCCATTTATGTTCAATAGAGCTTTAAATGTTAATTGGTTATATATATTAATTACAACATATATATTGGCTTAAAACGTTGACAGTTTTTATTTGAAATAAATATAAAAGTTTAAACATTTTTCTGTGTGCATGCGTTTAAAATTTTACAATGATAAGTTACACCATGACTGCATATAGTTCTTGTGTTTTGCTATTGATAAGGAGCAGCCTATATACCAGTGTATCTCAAACTGTAGGGTGCGCCCAACTTGGTGGGCGTAACAACCCTCCAAGGGGGTGCGAGCATATTGAAAAGTCAAAAACAAAAGATTATTTTAAAAAATTATTAATTTACTGAAAGTAAACAAACAAAAAATGTACATTCTGACAAAATAAAAAATAAAATACACATTTATCCTGATATAAGGCACTTAAAAATATATAATTGCTGCGCAATGTATTTTATAATTAATTTAACAATTCTAAGTGAAGAACAAGTTCATTAATTACCAGTGACCCATATATAAAATTACATGCAAAAATTAACACTTATCTTGATAATTTTACGGTTTATAATAAATCCCTCAAATGCCGATTAAAAATTACGCAATCTCCCCAAAGCCATCGGTTAACTCGTAGAAGAGCGTGTTTGGTGTTTTTGAAAGAGAGAGAGGGAAAAAGGAATAAAAACAAATCCTCTGAAATAAGTCAATCCTGCACAAACACTGTCAATGTGATTTTATTGTATTCCAAAGCCTCCGAAATAATTTTATGGATAGAGAGCAGTTCATAAAAGATCATACTTCCGAAAGACGTATATATGCGTCTGGGACAATCAGCACACTAGTTGAGCGAAACGTTTATATACACCGGTGACACTTAAGGGGTTTTAGTCGTGCTGTAGTTTTAGCGCCGAAGTATAGTATTATTGAATTCAATTCATTGTTATAGTATGCGATGAAAATTATGATTGTATATTGGGTCACAAATATTGAAAGTTTGAGAAACACACTGCTATATACCATCGTAGAAAGGTATAAATAACAACTATTTTAAATATAGATAACATACATATTGAATTATAAATACGCTAAGGTATACTGCTTGAAATAGAGATAAATCTCAAAAGTTATAAATTGATTATTACCTATATTAAGAAATATAGACGATAATACCCTTCAGCCATAAAAAAACTCGAATGTTAAGAAAAATAATCGTTTTTATTTTAATATTTTGAAAGAATGGCCGGAAGAAATAACTCATAAGAAATGATAACCATTGATATATTTTTATGAATAATCAGTACACTCATGGACTAAAAAATTAGCGCACCAAGAAGGAGTCGTCAGAATGAAACGAAATTCTACATACGTAATGACTATTTTGATACAAGTAAATGATCAGAGAAATTCAAAGAAAAAGGATCATTTAGTTCAGAGAAAAAGTCAAAACAACGAAGGATTTAATACCCTGTTGAACACCCTCTAGCACGAGGGCATTGAAGCATACACGTTCTGTATGATGTCTTGAGACATTTCGTTCCATATTTGCTGTAACCTTGCCTCTAGATCGTTCAAATTCTTGGGATGCCCAACTCGCCATCCGAAATTATCCCAGATATACTCAATTGGAGACAAATATGGGGATCGGGCACGCCAAGGAAGGGTAGTAACAGTGTGGAGACAATCTTGTGACACCCTTGCCGTGTGAGTCGGAGCATTGTCTTGTTAAAAAATGGCTCCTGGGAGCCATTGCAAGAGTGGCAACACATGTGATTGCGGATTTCATGGACGTACCGCTGGACTGTCATGGTGCCACGGATCAATACTAGGGGTGACCGTGTATTGTAGGCAATGGCGCCCCATACCGTCACACCAGCTGTGAGAGCAGTGTGTCGCTGTAAAAAAAAGGCAGGATTGATGCGATCACCACGGGGTCTCCACACACGAACATGATTGTCATCACTGCTGAGATTGAATCTCGATTCATCACTAAAAACGACCTGGTTCCATTCCGCTGCAATCCAGTTTCCTCGTGCATGGCACCAATCCAGACGGAGGTGCCGATGGGTTGGCGTCAAAGGCAGCACACGTAATGGGCGACTTGGTCCCAAGTGTCCTTCAGCCAGGCGCCTTCGTATGGTTCGAGAAGACACAGGGGCCCCTAGTGAAGGTGCTACCTGTGCCTGGATGGCGGCCGATGAAGCATTTGGCTGTACGCGTGCATTTCTTACGTTGTGACGGTCTTCTCGACGACTGGTCTGTCGAGGGCGTCCTGAGCCTGTTCTTCGTGTAAATGACATCTCTCGGATTCATTGATCCCAACACCTCCTCACAACACAATCAGAGCGGCTTAATTGACGATCTACTCACCTAGCTGACCACCCAGCTTCCACCATGTCGATTATTCTCCCCCATTCATACTGCGACAGCTTCTCATATTGCCTTTGAAAATGACGTAATGGCATGTCTACCTCAGTGCTTCCTTTGTAAACGATTCAGCACACTCAATCAATCTTTGGTTACCTGTTTTATACTCCACGGAGAACGACATTAAACGCCCTCTACCGGCTATAAATAATGCGCAATCACTCTGCATTTCTAATCATTCGCATATCTTCCCGACATGTTCCTTCATGCCAAGTCTCGTTACGATCACTCAGTTATTTCTTGGTGTGCTAATTTTTTTTGTCCATGAGTGTATTTTGTAATTTTTTCTCATTAAATGGATTTATTTTTCTAATAACCGAGAAAAGAATTTTAATAATTTTTAATATTAATGTTATTTGATTCATTTTTTTAACAACGGATTCGTCTATTTATGCATCCACGGTAACCTAATGGTTATGGTCAGGAATGCGTGGTTGGTGTGTCACGAGTTCGAGCTCAAGTGCGTCTGAAAACCGACGGTACAGAAGGACCGATGAACATTAAATCTGTCAAAGGTGAAAGTTCTTCATTTGACGAGGTATGATAGCTCGGAGAGGAATATTTATATGTTTACTGAAATAAATATAGCCTCCTCGGTTCCCTTGTACCACATGTAATACAGAAGATTCATAATTTGTTGTGAAGGCTGAACAGCAAAAAGAAATTTGGGACTGGAGTCATCACATGAAATACAAAGGGAAATACATCATATAGTTTCCTCCTTCAGTCAACACATGGCAGTACCTGTCCCTGATAGCGGTTTTTAGTAGCTTCTTTGAATCAAAACAAGATGAGTGCAAGTCATCGAAGTAAGTATTTTCTTCTTATTTATATACACACTAGCTCTTACCCGCCCGCTTCGCTGGGTATTTCATGATGTTTTATAAATTTTTACTGCTTATATATATGTATAAATTATTGATATCTAAGTTCTAGCATTAAAAATTCGATTGTATTGAAAAATATACTTAGACCTGTAACTGTCACCTCTTGATAAATAAAAAGGGTAGAACTAATCTAATTTGTATTTTCTAAAAATCTCTAAAATTGAAGTATAGAATGATGTTTGCTCTTTCGTAACCCAAAAGCCAAGTGGATTCCCGCAAAACCAATTTTCGCGGTGGATCTCTACTCCGTAAATTGAACATGCAAGCCAAATTTCAAGTCTAAATCTAACAGAAAAAACAAAAGTTTTACTATCAATATCCCCGTAATCCCGTGTGTGTTGAGAGCCGTTTTCCAAAATAACCTCTCTTAGCGGATTTCAATTGAACAAAAGAAAAATGCAAACCAAATTTCATTATTATAGTCCTTGTAGCTCGAAAAAAAGATTTTTTTTGTGTCAATACATCCCAGTAACCCTGAACCCCTCCGCAGAACTTGATTTACTTAAAATACATTCTTAGTGCATCCCTATTAAACAAAAGAAACATGCTTAAATATTTCAAGTATATGGGTCTAACAATTAAAAACAGGAATTTTTTTCTGTAACTCCTCTTGACCCCTCGCAACCATCCTTAGGGTCAATTTTCGTTTTACTCTTTGTTAGAGGAATTATATTCCATGAAAGGAACATGCCTACCAATTTTCAAGCAGGATGATCAAATAGTTTAAAAATGGAAATATTTATCGATTACGCCTCTTAATCTCCCGAAATTAAACTTAGTAGTTGATATTCGCAAAACCCATTTTGTAGCGGTTCTCTACGAAAGGAATCTGCTTATCAAATTTCAAGACTGTACGTCTAATAGTTTAAAAATGGGGATAATTATCTATAACGCCACTTGAACCCCCGCAACGCCACTTCGGTGTCTGTTTTCACAAAACCCATTTTGTAGGGAATTGCACTCTATGAAAGGAATCTGCTTAACAGAATTTGTGCGTCCAATAAATTAATAATCCAAAAAAATTATCAATAACGCCCCTTGAACCCCCGCAACGCCACCTAGGGGTCTATTTTCACAAAACACATTTTTTAGTGTATCTCTATCCTATGAGAGGAATCTGCTCACCAAATTTCAAGACTGTGCGTCTAATAGTTTAAAATAGAAATAATTACTTATATCTGCCCTTAACCCCCGCAACACCCTTGGGGGTCAATTTTCCCAAATCCGTTTTGTAACGGATATATACTCCATGAAAGAAACATACCTACCAATTTTCAAGCAGGTAGGTCAAGTAGATTAAAAACGAAAATATTGATCTATTACGCCACTTAATCCCCCGCAACGCCACTTAGAGGTCTGTTTTCACAAAACCTTCTTATAGCTGATCTCTACTCTATGAAAGAAATCTATTTATCAAATATAAAGACTGTGCGTCTAATAGTTTAAAAATGGAAATAATTATCTATACGCACGCCCCTTAAGTCCCGCAACGCCAATTGGGGGCAATTTTCACGAAACCCATTTTGTAGCGTATCTCTACCCTATGAGAGGAATCTGCTTACAAAGTTTCAAGACTGTACGTCTAGTAACTTAAAAACCGGAATTTATTACGCCCTTAAACCCCCCGCCCCCGCAACACCCCTTGTGGGTCAATTTCCCCAAAACACATTTTGTAGCGGATATTTACTCCAGGAAAGAAACTTACCTACCTATTTTCAAGCAGGTAGGTGAAGTAGTTTAAAAACGGATATATTTATCTATTACGCCCCTTAATCCCCCGCAACGTCACTTCGAAGTCTGTTTTCACAAAACCCGTTTTGTAACTGATCATTATTCTACGAAAGGAATCTATTTATCAAATTTAAAGACAGTGCGTCAAATAGTTTTAAAATGAAAATAATTATCTATAACGCCCCTAAGCCCCTGCAATGCCACTTGGAGGTCGATTTTCACCAAACTCATTTTGTAGCGGATCTCTACTCTCCGAAAGGAATCTGCTTACCCAATTTCAAGATTGTACATCAAGTAGTTTAAACATTTAAGCAATTATTTATAACGCCCTTAACCCCCTTAACGCCCCTTGCGTTTCGAATTTCGGAAAATCCGTTCTTAGCTGATGTCTACTCTATTAAAGGAACATGTCTACCAAATTTCAAGTCTGTAGGTTGAATAGTTCCGGAGATATCGTGATTAGTCAGTCAGTCAGTCAGTGAGTCGCTTTTCTCCTTTATATATATAGATAAATTATTGATATCTAAGTCCTTGCATTAAGAATTCGTTTGTATTGAAAAATATTCTTATACCTTTAACTGTCGCAACAAAAAGGGCAGAACTCATCTAATTTGTATTTTCTAAAAATCTCTAAAATTGAAGTATAGAATGATATTTGCTCTTTCGTAACCCAAAAACCAAGTGGATTCCCGCAAAACCAATTTTCGGTGGATCTCTACTCCGTAAATTGAACATGCAAGCCAAATTTCAAGTCTAAATCTAACAGAAAAAAAGAAGTTTTACTATCAATATCCCCGTAATCCGTTGGGAGCCGTTTTCCAAAATAACCGCTCTTAGAGGATTTCAATTCAAAAAAAGGAAAAATGCAAACCAAATTTCATTATTATAGTCCTGGTAGCTCGAAAAAAGTAATTTTTTTTTGTCAAAACGTCCCAGAAACCCCCTGCACCCCCGCCTAAGAACTTGATTTGCTTAAAATACATTCTCGCTATTCTACAAAAGAAACATGCTTAACAAATTTCAAGTATATGGGTCTAACAATTAAAAACATTAATTTTTTTCTGTAACTCTTCTTCACCCTCGCAAACATCCTTAGGGGTCAATTTTCGTTTTACTCTTTGTTAGAGGAACTCTATTCCATGAAAGGAACATGCCTACCAATTTTCAAGCAGGATGATCAAATAGTTTAAAAATGGAAATATTTATCGATTACGCCTTTTAAACTCCCGAAATTAAACTTGGTAGTTGATATTCGCAAAACCCATTTTGTTGCGGTTCTCTACTTTACGAAAGGAATCTGCTTATCAAATTTCAAGACTGTACGTCTAACAGTTTAAAAATGGGGATAATTGTCTATAACGCCACTTGAGCCCCCGCTACGCCCCTTCTGGGTCTGTTTTCACAAAACCCATTTTGTAGGGGAATTGCACTCTATGAAAGGAATCTGCTTAGCAAAATTTGAAGACTGTGCGTCCAATTAATTAAAAATGCAAAAAAATTATCAATAACGCCGCTTGAACCCCTGCAACGCCACCTAGGTGTCGATTTTCCCAAAACACAATTTTATAGTGTATTTCTATCCTATGAGAGGAACCTGCTTACCAAATTTCAAGACTGTGAGTCTAATGGTTTAAAATAGAAATAATTATTTATATCTGCCCTTAACCCCCTGCAACACCCTTGGGGTCAATTTTCTCCAAACCCGTTTTGCGGATAT
>BMAO01020453.1:0-25609 GCA_019973975.1 Trichonephila clavata
AAAACTACAAATGTTTTTTTTTTTTGAAAGTTTTGAAAATAATTAACTGAAATTTTTTTTGCATGTGCTGTATAATAGTAGAAGTGTTTTGACCTTCAGATTTATCAATCCCTGTTTTATTACAAAATTTACAGTCCCTTAAGTGAATATTATCACTGTTTTTTTAAGCAATTTCATATAATAACTAAGATAAAGTGCTCTAGTTTTTGTAAAAATTAAAATATCTCTTATCCTGAAGGTCATTTCAGCAATGAATAACATTGCAACACATTAGAATTGAAAATTAAAAATGTGTTCATAACGTTTGGTACAGAATGAGCCCCGTTTATGTTATTTTTTGTAAATTTTTACTCATTTTTTCCCCTTTTAGTACTAATAATTTCTTTTTATCTTCCTAATTTAAACATATTTTTCTTAAAATGTACTAAACAAATCTAAAAACCACAAAAAATCATCATATCTCCATTTTTTTTAAAAAAAGTTATCGCAAGTAGTCGGATACCTTAAGTATATCTCCTATACATTCACAAGTGCTTCCAAACTCATGCACGCAAATATATAAACGTAGTTGAAAATCCCTTTGGGAGTGTCTTCCATGGTGGCATTTTTATCAATAAATTGGACTTTTACTGATTTAGAACAAATTCTTATTTCACTGATTGTCAATAAACTTTATTAATGAAAAGTTATACCGTATTTACTCGAATTTAAGCCGCACTTTTTTCCCAATGTTAATGCTACTAAGAATTGGGTGTGGCTTAGAAACGGGGGAAAATTCGTTGGATGGCGCAATTAGAGCAATTACAGCTTCGTGTATGCATTGAAAAATTTATAATATTGGTAAAGTAACTAATTATTCCCTTCTTAGTTTTCATTTTAAATTGATAAAAATTTCGTAAAATTGGATATCGGAATAAACCATTTTTCAGAAAACCTTGCTGAGAATTTGAGGTGCGGCTTAGAATCGATGGCGGTTTAGATTCGAAAAATACGGTAATATAGAAGTAACTGTCTTAGACCTGGTTAAATATTTAAATTGTAAATGTAAATGAAAAGGTTTTCTATAGATAATTATAAAAAAGAGAAAGGGGGAAAACAATTATTTTTAGTAGACGTAATTATTTTTAACACACATTAGCAAAAGTCTGAAAACCGCTACAGTCTATGTAAAGAGTTGCGGTTTTCTGACCTCTGTTATAGGTAATGTATAAATTCAATTAAAAAAATTTCCCACTTAAAACTCTTTCTATAATTTAAACTAGTTTCCTTTAAGAAAGAAATTTCAAAATTTGGATATTTTAGTATCTGACAATTTACATATTAATTTAAATCTGAGTATATTTGTTATGGGATAAAATAGTTGTAATTATATTGTTCTAAAAACCAACCAATTAAAAATCATGTTTCCTGTAGAAAATCTTGTGTCATATTTCAGATTGTTTATATTGGATCTGTTATGGATCTGGTACTTGATTAATTTAAATTAGTTCCGTGTTTGAAAAGTCAAATACTTAGGCGAGACAGATTAAGAACTAAATAGTTGTTATTTTGTATTTAATTATTTTAAAAACTTTGAGCTTAAGAGGTACATTAGAAACAAATCTAAAATTTGGGAAACAGAATAATAATTAGCTAATAGAAGTAAAGAATAAATTGCATTGCTGAACTTGTGTTAAAGGAGGTATCATACATAAGGAGGTTATCATACATAAGGTTAAACATAAGGAGGATTCTTCTCCTTATCTTGCTTGAGGTGAAAATTACTCTCAGCAGCTTGATTCTAGGGGAGGAGGGTGATCCAAGCAAAATATAGGTTGAGAAGACCATTACATTGAACTCAAAATGATTTCCACAAGATTTGCAATTCATTATACTTTTAATAAGTTAATCACTAGGAATGCAAACAAGACACGACAGGCAAACAAGACAAGCTAAAAGATCAGATTCAATTTGTACTAATCAGACTGAGATGCAATCCCTCGGACTTGACCAAGTGGAAATCCTCCCTGATGCTGTGTCGTAAAAGTGACTACGCAAATATGATGCTTTACACGTATTAATGATGCAGTATTGTCCACAAGTATCTACTCTTCCCTACAATCATCCATTTTTACATGTTCTATCTCACTGACTAGTTAAATACAAGGTGTCTATAGTTAAACTTGAAATTTGCGAGCAATCTATGGCAAAAACTATTCAGCGGTATTGCAGGAAAATTGGGTAATGGCAGAATAAAGTGATGGGAGTTTTATCAAGGCAATTAGTTTTAAAAACCACCCCTAGATATCATATAATAGCTTTATTGGGTACAAATAATCTTCAAAAGTTTAGAAAACATGCTCGATATGCTGTCCACCATTGTCTGCTACCATCTGAAAGCGTAGAATCTCATGTCCGACTGTTGAAAGCAGCCTGAACGGGGGAATGTTACGCACATAGCGTTCTATGCTTTCTTTAAGGTCGGATAGAAATGTGATGAGATCACGGTAGACCATAGATTTGAGGTATCCCCACAGCCAAAAGTTACAAGGATTCAAGTTGGGAAATATAGAAGGTCAAGCAATAAGAAAATGCAAGGTGATGATTCTATCATCACCGAAATGGCGGTGGAGCACTTGTTTCACACAACGGGCAATGTGTGGAGGAACACCATCCGCCCTAATCACTGTGGTTGTATCACATCGCCTTGCCACCCGCTTCCAAATGGTAGCAGACAATAATGGACAACACATCGAACATGTTTTGTAAATTTTTGTAGATTATTTATATGTTCTCAATAAACCTAGGGGTGGTTTTCGAAACTCATTGCTTTTTTCCCTCGATAATTTTCCCATCATTTCATTCTGCCAATACCCAATTTCCATGCAATCTCGCTGTGTAGCTTTAGCTATAGATTGCTCGCAAATTTCAAGTTTAATTATGGACACTAGGTACTATTCGGGAGTGGCATTTGTGGTACGGTGTTGCTCCAGCTCAAAGTGCCAATTTGGATGGATGGAAGAAAACCCTAGCTAGAGAAGTTAGACCTTGCGGACAACCCATTGTAAAATACAGAAGGACGATTTCTATATCTGTCCCATTTACGATTTAAATTTTAACATTAACTTCACCTTGTCCCTCGACTACAGCCTTAAAGAAAAGAACAGTCTTAAAATAAACCAGTAAAATAAATAAATATGAGCTCCCACGAAGAAACCGAGGTATAATATAATACAATCATTTCAAACGAAACAACAAGAATTACAAGTGAACCATTGCATCTGGAGAAGTCGTTCCACACTGTAAAATTTGGTTCTAAAATCTAGGAAAAATTATAAATACGTAAAAATTTACTGCATCAATACGACAAATTTACCGATAAAAAAATAATCAAGGGAATTGAAAAATTTTTTTTAAAGCGTAATCTTTTACAAAAGTTAATAAAAATCCAAATTCACAAAAATAATATATAATGGGAAATTAAGTTGATATACAAAAGAAACTTAAAAAATGCAATGAATTTGGAAAGGATCTCATAAAGAACATTTATAGTTAATCGTATATTCTATATTACCGGGAGCATTAAGTTTCTACTTCAATGATGATATCCGTTTCTACGAAATTATTTATCCTACCAGTTTGCTTTGGGCTTTAACATAGATTCTCTGTGTTAACCCGATTCATATTTGTAAAGCATTCTTTACAAATATGTTCAATTTATTTATTGCTTTTCCACAGCCTAGAGTGAACAAAAGCCGATAACAGCTCATTAAGATCAGATTTGCTTAAAAAGAATATACATCTGTTAAGAAACAATCCTAGAGTTTTTACGATTCCTTTTCTTATTTTAAAATTCAAATAAGCTGAATATATCCATTCTTTTTTAGGAAAAAAAATTTATTCCTTTGTGTGTGATTTGCAGGGTTTTTTTTTTTTTTTTTTTTTTTGCGAAATCTTTGAAATTTTCCTAATTGCAATTTCAAACAGCAGCATAAACAATTTTGTTTTTGAAAAATAGGATTGTTTTTTACATTTCAAATTCAATGCAAGTTCCAAAAAAGGGAAAAAATTAAAATCTTAGACGATTTGTTAAATATATTTAATAACATTAAATTTATTGAAATCTATTAACATCGTTTCAAATATATTTAAAGCATTATTATATTAGTTTATTTTCAGTTATCAATATAACTTGAATATTTTATTGCAAGATACAGTAATATCACAAACTTAAGCGATAAGTGGGACTGGAGTAATAACCGTGTATGTCGTGGTATGATTTCTCATATAAATATATATAAGTTATTTATATTTGGGACTGGAGACGAAAGAAAATAATCATTTTAGAAAAAATATTTAAGAAAATCTTGAATCATACAAAATCGTAAGCCGAATTTATTTTGATGTAGAAGGTTTAATAAATTCTAACAAAATAGTCTACCGGCTCAAAGATTTTTTTCTGTTGCAAAATTTCCTCGTAGTATGTTAATAATTTTTTCCCCTTGTTTTGTTGAAAAAATATGCTTATCGTTTGAGTCTATATTTTGAAAAATTGTAACTTTTTTTTAACACGCTTTTATAAGTTTCACTTGCATGTAACGGAATCTTGGAACTCGATTTTTACCCACTTTAAAAGGTCAAATTAATTCGAAATTTTGCACACTTGTCAAGGACCGCTGACAATACAATAATTTCATAGTTTTGTTCCATTGTCCTTTTCAGAATCGTCAGGAATAAGGATAATCAGATTTGGTGACAATTCCATATATCATTTCCAGATTTGGTGACTTATTGCGTGTACCATTTTCAAATTTGGCGACTAATTCCATATACCTTTCTCAGATTTGGCGACTAATTTCATACATCATTTCCAGATTTGGCAACTAAAAGAATAAGGTGTAACCCTAAGGTGAATGTTTTGAATTTAAAGCTAATTATATACGAGTATAAATACACTTGCGGTTAATAGAAGTAAAACAAACAAAAAAAGTGTTCTGTATCTGAGAAAGTGGAGGGTGGGTGTGTGTTAGCAAATTCTTACCGTAATATAACCATTTTTCTGAAAATGAAAATAAAAAAAAGGCTTGTGCATGTAAAAAAATAATAATTTATGTTCTAACTGCTATAAATATTTTTTATTTTTATAAGCAATACGTTTAAAAGGTGAAAAAACGATTGGCACTTAATATTACCATGTTTTTATCAACTCGCTTTCTTTAATGTCTGCCCGGGTGGAATTTTGTAATTGATTTTAAACTTAGTGACTTTCCGATGAGCTAAAGACTTGAAATTTGGACCATAGCTCAGAAGTGGATGAAAATGCATGAAAATGTGAAAATAGAAAGAATAAAACGAAAAGGAGGAATTTTATAATTTTTTAGTCCGTTAAATAAAAACATGGTACATTAAAAAATTTTTAATTCGAACTTTTTCTTCTTAACACACTTTTATTCGTTTGACTTGTTCTATAGAGACGGAATCTAATATAACGATACGGGACTGATCCTAGGCCCCGTCAACGGAGAGAATAAATAAACTTCAGACCCATTAATTAATATCCATTGAAGGGCAAGACTAATTCCACAGCCACGTAATTCCAGCTTCAAGTATCAAACTCAAGGATAAATTAAACAATGAATAAATGATAGTTAAAAAAAATTTTAAAAACACGCTTTTATTGTAGATTGAACTAAAAAATGAAAAATAAATTATAGTTTAAAAAAAACTAAAAAACACGCTTTTATACTAAATCGAACTAAAAAGTAAAAAAAAAAATAATTCTTAATATAAGAATAAAATGATTAACGAGAAAATTAATGTCATTGGGGTAAAAGCGTGGGGTGTTCAAAAATGTATCAATTGTTATAATTTCTAACTTCTATTCCGAAAAGCTGAATTAGTGTAAAAATGTAGTACAAAGCACCCCACGCTTTCACCACAATGACATTAATTTTCTCGTTAATCATTTTATTCTTATATTAAGAATTATTTTTTTACTTTTTAGTTCGATTTAGTATAAAAGCGTGTTTTTTAGTTTTTTTAAACTATAATTTATTCAATTAAGGTTGCGACAACTCTTTTTTTAAAAAAAATGGAAATATGTGGATTTTTTTTGTTTTTAGTTTTTGAGAAAAAAATGCTAAAATTAAGAAGAAAACAAGAAATTATTATAGCTAAAATGGGTAAAAATTAACAAAAAAAATAACATAAGCGCGGCCCATTCTGTACCAAAGGTTTATCAACAAATTTGTTTTCCATTCTGATGTGTTACTATGTTATTTCATTGTCGAAATGACCTTCAGAATAAGAGGTTTTCTAATTTTTACAAAAAGTAGAGCACTTTATCTCAGTTATCAAATGAAATTGCTTAAAAAAGCAGTGATTATATTCACATAAGGGACTGTAAATTTTGTAATAAAACAGGGATTGATAAATCTGAAGGTCAAAACACTTCTACTATTATACAGAACTTACACAAAAAATTTCAGTTAGTTATTTTCAAAACTTTTTGAGCAATTGCTGGCGCCGTTTGATTATTTTCAAAAAATCACATTTCGAGTAAAACGCGTTTTAAAGTATGGCATCTTGGTTAAAGTAATAGTATCTTCTTTTACTAAAACACTTGTAGTGTTTATTCTATGAACGGAAAATGATAAACTTGGTATTTTTATAAAGCTAAAATGAGATAGCCATTAAAATAAAATTATTAAAAAAATTGTCAATTTTTGGCAAAATTCACAATTTTAGGGTAGTCGGATACCTTAAACAGAGACCTTATGTCAAACTCCCAACCGTTATTAGATCTTCTGTTTGAATTGGATCTAAAGATAGACTTCTTTAATGTCTCGCATTTGCTCATGCATTTCTATGAGCTCATCAATTGTTAGTTCCTGATGGTGGGAATCCAGCAGCTCTTGAAAGCCATCACTATCTTTTTTTTAAATTTATTTGTCTGGCAAGATCGACAAATTCTTCAATCACATTACCAATTTTTTTCTCTTTAAACAAAAGACGAATCGACGAGATTTGAAAATCGCTCCGGATTCGCGTAAATCGAGGTATTACTGTACATTTAGTATGATATTAACTAATTCGTCTAAAGTTGCTGATAATTTAACAAAAACTATTAATTCAAATAAATTATATTTATTTCTAATTTTTTTAAAAAAAGACGCTATTTCTCTCATTACATAATTGAGGTATTGCTGAATACTGCATTGCGATTTCTGAATAGAAATAGAAGAGTGTCATTCTCTCTCAATTTGAAATTAATTTAAAGCGAATAGAGAGTCTCAAAGTGTCAAAAACATAATCTTGAAAACTGTTAGCTCTAATTTCTCACTTGATCGTATAACTGAATGAGACAAAATCTGCCTCAATGACTTTTCCGAATGTTTTAAATATTTAAAAAAACTTTTAGTATCGTAATATGCTAATTTTGTATCGTAATAGCTCATACTGGGTATAATAGTGACACATTGTGGCACACACATCATGTTACAAAAAGTAAACTAAATAGAATCTTTGAAAAAATTTTAATGAAAAAACTTTATATAATTATAAAAAAGGTATGAATATGTTAATTGCAAAGTGGCTGATATTTACATACTATAGATCAGTGGTCCTCAAACTGTGTTCCTAGGAACCCTGGGGTTCCACGAGGCATAGCCAGAGGTTCCGTGAGTCAATAAGAAATCAAAAAGAAAATTATAAATGTGCATGCAAAAGGGATTCATGATCTCTATGAAAGCTATATTACCACAAGTATCTAAAAACCATCCCAGTCGTTAAACTAAACATTTTATTTATGCATAATAACTTTATTTTGCAATAATTTTTTTTCATTATAATATAATAAAAGAATATTAAAACATTTTTCTTTATATGTACTACCTACTAGATTATAAACGTGCCGTTGTTTAATATCACCATTTCCACGAAATAATTTTATACTCGTTAGCGCAATGTGTTTCAAAAATAAATATTTTTCTAATGGAAAATGCACCTTATTTTTCATTTCTGGAAAAAAAAACACCTACAACTAAAGAGACGGAACAACTTATCCACATATCAACAGATTCAAAGTTCAACTCTAAATTTTATAAGCTAGAATAAATCTTACATTTTAGGTTACAAATTCATTCAAAATTCCTCACAGAGGTATAACATTTTAATGCCTTTCAGAACAATTTTTGTGAAAAATATTTCTCTCAATATGAGTGGCTTCAAAAACAAAATATAAACGCAAAATAAACGCAGAATAGGAAATGCGACCGCAGTTAGTGCAGTTAGTGCAAAAAAAAATGCAAGTGCATATCCCATTTATTAAATATAATGCGTGGTTAGGTGACACTTGGATTACAAATTAATATTATTAATGAGTGAATCATATTTAAATTAAATGATAAAAAATACATAATAACAAATACTATATTTTTACAATGCACAAAGTACCTATAACATGTTGATCTATTTCAACTATTTGTGTGTGTGGAATGGGATTTTATGAAAACACTTTGTAATTCTAAGGGTTCAGTGAGTCGAAAAAGTTTGAAGACCACTGCTATAGATAGATATTTTATTATAAACCCCCAACATTTAAACGCTTATTATTAATGTTGATTCATTTCTCTGATTTTCAGTGAAGCTATAACTTAACAATTCTCTGTGTGTGGAAGCTAGCTATATCTATTTTTTTTTCAGGAATGAGTTGTATGAGAGATATTTCAATTGCGTGTCTCATGTTTCTCCAAAATCATTGAAGGCAATTTTAAGCTATTAGATTATTGATAAGAGATTAAAGGTAGTCTTCCGCACGTTTGTATAATACCCAATCCATTATTAAAAATAAATTTAACAATTTTTAATTATAAACACTCAATATAATTTAAAAAAAAACAATTTTCAATCTTTCATATATTTAAGGATTTTTAATATTTGTAACTTGTACCTAAAATAAATTGCTTTGATTAAGAATAAATTATAGTTTAAAAAAAACTAAAAAACACGCTTTTATACTGAATCGAACTAAAAAGTAAAGAAATAATTCTTAATATAAGAATAAAATTATTAACGAGAAAATTAATGTCATTGTGGTAAAAGCGTGGAGTGCTTTGTACTACATTTTTACACTAATTCAGCTTTTCGGAATAGAAGTTAGAAATTATAACAATTGACACATTTATAGAACACCCCACGCTTTTATCTCAATGACATTAATTTTCTCGTTCATCATTTTACTTTTATATTAAGAACTAGCCGTTACCCTCCCGCTTCGCTGGGTATTTCATGATGTTTTATAAATATATCTGTTTATATTCTGACAAACAGACAAAAATTTTAAAAATTGTTTTTTTGTTATGAGTACCGTATATACTTTTAGTGCATTAAGTAAAAAGCTGCTAATTTGAAATTACAAACAGACACTTCAATTTTATTTATTTATATAGATTATTACTTTACTTTTTAGTTTGATTCAGTATAAAAGCATGTTTTTTAGTTTTTTTTAAACTATAATTTATTTTTCATTTTTTAGTTCTAACTACAATAAAAGCGTGTTTTTTAGTTTTTTAAACTATCATTTATTCATTGTTGAATTTATCCTTGAGTTTGAAATTTGAAGCCGGAATTACGTGGCTGTGGAATTAGTCTAGCTCTTCAATGGATATTAATTAACGGGTCTGAAGTGTATTTATTCTCTCCGTTTACGGGGCCTCGTATGAGTCCCGTATCGTTATAGTTTTTGTAATAGACTAAAAGTTATAAAATTCCTCCTTTTTGTTTTATTCTTTTTTCACATTTTCATGCATTGTCATCCACTTCTGAGCTATGGTACAAATTTCAAGCATGTATCTCATCGGTAAGTCACACAGTTTAAAATCAATTAGAAAATTCCATCCGGACAGATATTAAAGAAAGCGAGTTAATAAAAACATGGTAATATGAAGTGTCAATTGTTTTTTCACCTTTTAAAAGTATTCCTTATAATGTTAATTCCTATCATCACTTCTAAGCGCATTGCTTTATAAAAAATAAAAAATATTTAGCAGTTAGAATATAAATTATTTTTTTTCCACATGCACCAGCCTTTTTTTATTTTCATTTTCTGAAAAATGTTTATATTATGGAAAGAAATTGCTAGCACACCTCCACCCTCCACTTTCCTAGATACAGAACACTTTTTTTTGTTTGTTTTATTTCTATTAACCACAAGTGTATTTTATAGTTGCATATAATTAGCTTTAAATTCAAAACACTCGCTTTGGGTTACACCTTATTCTTTTAGACGCTAAATCTGAAACTAGTCGCCAAATCTGGAAATGATGTATGAAATTAATCGCCAAATCTAAAAATGATATATGGAATTAGTCGCCAAATTTAAAAATGGAAAATGCAATAAGTCGCCAAATCTGGAAGTGGTATATGAAATTGTCGCCAAATCTGATTATCCTTATTCTTGACGATCCTGAAAAGGACAATGGAACAAAATTATGAAATTATTGTATTGTCATCGGTCCTTGACAAGTGTGCAAAATTTCGAATTAATCTGACCATTTAAAGTAGGTAAAAATCGAGTTCCAAGATTCCGTTACATGCAAGTGAAACTTATAAAAGCGTGTTAAAAAGATATTTTCAGAAAAAATTCACATTTTAGAAAACTGTTTTAACAATTATTTTAATTATTAAAATGTAAAAGAATATATAATTTTAAAAAAAAAATCAATAGCAAGAATTTATTAAGATACACAATATATATCTGCATTTTCAAACGTATAAGAAAAACCTTCAAAAATGGAATCTGAGAGACTTCTTTCTTGAAATACAAAATACTAAATTTAAAAACAAAGAATTATAATAGATTGTATTTCAATCTACGCATACAACACTATAAATATTATTTATATATTGTCACGAGTCTTTACGCGTTTTTTTCCTAATAATCCTCTTGGGGAATTACTTTCTTTAAATATTTTTTAATTGAAAACTTCCTCCCGAAGAAGAAGATGCGATATATGTAAATTATTTCGTGTATTTAAGTATTTGCTTTCGGGTTCGAGAAGGAGAGAGATGTTAGAAGCTAAAGGATAGCAGAGCGAAGATTAACGTAAGATAACGTAAAGCTAGGTGAGAGCACTTCGTAGATTATTTGATTAATATTAAAATTGACGATTTGGTCAATTAGTTGTTAAATTGTATTCAACTGATTTGGATTAGATTACTTTAGAAATTATCTTCAAATATAAGAAGGTGTATTGCCTGGAAATGCTAAGTGTAAGTGATCCGATTTATTAGTATATCTTCAATTATCTCGTCTACTTCGCTATTGCTCTTATATTTATCAATTGGTGCATTTCTTAACTTGGGTTGTTGAATTTGTGTCATTGTTGAGAACTGTAAATAAATTGTGTTTTTTGACTATGGCTAGTTTTCCTTCAAACTCTCGTACATTGATGGCTGGGTAAACCCAACCATCAGTACAATATTAAAATCAAACGAGGATTTTTCAGTAAAAAAATACAAAACAAAAAACCTTTTCTTATCTCCGACACTACTATTTTTCCACACACAACACCATTATACCATAAAAAAAACTTTTTCAGTTTTTAAACATGCCACATGTTTGGAAATAATTCGTGATATATAAATAAAGAAAAAAATATTTTAATAAATTCATTTAAACAATTTGCTAGAATGGGTAAAAAAAAAAAAACTATTTAAATTCATTGACAAGCAGCTTCAAAATCAGATAAAATCAAGAATATATAACCAATCCAACATTTCATTTTCCATTCATTAATTTAGGCGTATAGTCAAAACTCCACTGTAGGGAATTTCTTCAGAAGAACTATTGGATATCCAATGCCAATAGTGTTCGAGCAACGATTTTAATGCAACAAAATGAAAACTAAATATATTTTTATGACATTTTTACTGTCGTTGCTACTATATTAGTAATGCAAGTACTGTCATGAATTAAAATTTTTACTTGTTTTTTTGGATTCATTTATTGATTCAGAAAATAAGTTTCCTTACAACGAAAACTACTAATGAAGCTATTCAGCTAATTGAGACTAATTTTTTTAAATGAGTGAGTTGCATATGTTTAATTCAATAATTACTTTTTAATTAAAATTATTTTATACAGTTTGTAATAATGTCTATTCTATTTTGATAAACAAAAACTTCATTGCTTCTCATCATTACACAGATGTTATTTTCAAAACAATTATTTCCAAACAATAAACACTTATGACAAGAAAAACTGAAAATTCAATGAAAAGTAAAACAGAATAAATAATTTTCGGTTTGGTTGAGGTCAACGTACATTGTCCCTTTTAAAACTTCAAAGGAATTAAATTCTTAAAGGCAAAAAGCAACGTTTACTTGTTTTCAAAAATATGTAGCATTATCAAAATAAAACACACAGTTTTCCCATTATCTACCATTATCAAAATAAAACAAACAACTTTATCAATCTGATATTTATTTACACATTCTGTTGGATGGTTCCGTTAAAAATAAGCTGTAAACGCAAAATTAAAAAAATGAAACTACTTACTTCTCGTTATCAATTTTTAATCGAAGCTAAATAAAATTCTAATTTCAAATTGATATGTGATATCTCTTTCTCTTTCAGTTGCTAAGACACAGAAAACAAATAACCATTGATAACAGGAGTAATAAAAAATTTATACACGGATGTTAAGATTGGAAAACATATTTTCAAGTTCTTTTATGAAATTGGTTCTAGATATTTGCGTTTTAACTCATTTAAAAGTTGACAAATTTAAATAATTTATTCACTCTTACATTTCTTTAAGTAAAAAATATAATTTTATTAAAACAATTCTAATATTGGTAATGTTCATTAGTATAGAAAATATTCGCGAAATAACACATCTAATGATAACTATATCAGAAAATTCCAAACCTAGAAATGTTTCATTCAATTTAATGTTTTTCAAGATACTTGCAATGCGATTTATATCAAAATTTCTGTTTCTAGTGCATTGTAGAGTTAGTTAAAAATATTATTAATGACAGGATACTACTTTGTGAAAGCTCGTATTTATATTTTATTCAGAAACACAATAAGTAAGTGTCAAAGCCAAATTAAGAAGGATTGTTTTCGAAGTATTACAAAGTCAAAGTTTCTCAGATCTAAGAAAGTTAAAGAGAATTCATTAAAATAAATTCACTTCCAATACCAATTTATGTATCTATTGCAAATCCTGTTTTTCTTCTGAAATAAAAGGACATAATTCTTTAACAAACTCCATCTTTACAAACGAAAAATAATCAGTAAATGACAAGGAAGATATGAGAAAGAAAATTTTTGTTCATGGATGAAACTATATACGAGCAATTTTTTTTTTAGTAGAATACCTTTAAAAAGTCACACTACGTAAAATCCATTACTTTTTTGGTGTGTTACATTTTCTATAAATTCATAAATTGTTCTTTCTAAGAAAATTTATGATTGTTATTGAAACATGTTATTGGATCGAATGAAATATTTTAATTTCTCTATATGGTTAAAAATCGTATATCGTTTTAGATATTCTATTTGAATCCTAACTAATCACATTTCCTTCTTGTTCCCTTCAAAATAACGGGCTAGGATTTCGCTTTCTATTTTCCATGCCCGTGATATTTCCGGTTTGGTGAGATGAAAAGTAATGCACCAAAAGAAAATAATTTCTTATCAACGGAAAACTTCTATTTCCTATTTTATATAGCTGATAGTAATACCATCCTATTTATAACATAATTGGATGAGTGTTTATTACCGTCGCATGCAAAGCAATATAATGTAAGTGAAGATGGCTAATTTGGTTTCAACTGTTTTTTTTAAGCTATACTTAATTTTATAATGTTTTCTTAGAAACAAGGAACGCTTTTATAGCAGTTTTCTTGAAAAATATGAGGTTGTTGAGGGTTAACCGAATCCTGAGTCACATTCTTTTATGCGGGGGGGGGGGTACTTATTTTAGCTTGAAGGTCAAATTGTGAAAGCGGAGTATACTGGAGGCTCCCTCATTTTTAAAATGATTTCTTTCGTTACGTAACTTTACATCTTAGAAAAAGTACAAATTGCATCACATATAGATAAATGAATGAATGTAAATTAAATAAAATGTAGGCAGTTTTATTCCCTTTATTTTTTGTGCAAATTTCAATTCTATAGCTGCACGTACATTAACCTTAGAATCAGTTTAATGAGACAAATGTACCCTTTTCTTCAATTTTTTTAAAATCTGGAGTGAAATATTGCTTATTGAAATTCTCATCACATCCTCCAAGTTAATATCTGCCAAAGTGTTTCTATATTTACTCTTGTTAATCTCATAGCTGCTTTTCCACTTAGGCACACTAAGCACATGCCTAGGGCGGGGGAAAAATAGAGAATGAAAAAAGAGAAAAAATTAAGATTACAGGCCCCCCTCCTCCTATAGAATCATCCATTCGTTGTGTTTGTGTGTGTATATGCTCGGAACTATATGGAAAATGAAAAGCTTAGAAATTTGATTTTGCTATACATTCAAAATGATATTACAATGTAAATTGATTGAAATGATGTCATTAACGATTTTGCAATGATCAAAGCTTGAAGAAAATTTTTATTTCATAAGTATAATGACAGCGACTCAACAAAGAATACGGATGTCTAAAAGTAATAGATAGTAAAGTGACAAGGAATGATAATGAACAGGTTAATATAACAGTTCATACAATAATGTATACTCTATACTATAATTCCAAACGAATTCATAAATTTTTTTGTACTAATTCACAAAAGGGTGGATGATCTGTGATACAGTAAGGTAAGAAATGAACAAGAGTAGCCAAACCATGCCACTATCCTTTCCTTATGCTGTCGGTTGCCAGTCCGGGACATGGCGGGTTCATTGTTGGTGGATAATGGAAAGGCTTTCCAAAGAGCAAAAACAAAGAAGGGAGGAAAAATCTTTCTCGAACCAAAACCGGCATGGTAAAAACAAAAGGAGAGGGCGCTTTGGAAATACTGTGGGGGGGGCGTAAAAATTTGAAGTGCCTAGGGTGCCAGAGAGGTTAAAATCGGGGCAGGTCAATCTTCATGAAAGAAAAACTTTGCTCACAAATATATGTTGACACAAATATACAGAACATTTTCCCGATATTAGGTTTTCTGACTGTCATGGAGGTAACAAAAGAAAAAAAAACCTATTGTGAGCCACTATTTGCCTACCTCTGTCTAATGCGATTTAAATTTATTTACCCAAAATAATTTTCTACAATTTTTGTACGATTGAAAGTTTTTATTACATCAAATTTCTCAAGTATAGAATATGAAGAAGAATTTAGCCAATAGTAAGAATCAAACCAAATACGTACAAACTATGTTTTAAGCTACAGATGCTATGAAATAACTTTAGATTTGTTTAATAGTTTGATAAACTAATGATTAAGGGTTTAAAAAAATATTGATGAATTTTTCGCCTTTCAAATAGTATAATATTATATTAAGTATGAAAAAAATCATTTGAATTCTCAAATTGAAAAATGTGTCATTTAATGAATTTTTTCCAACATTTTAATGGAATTACGTAATCGAAATTTTTCGTAATAATAATCTATTGCTGAATTATTAATTATTTCATATAAGTTTGGAATTACATTACAAAGCAACATTTCTCCGGAAAAGAGGGTAGATATTGGAGCCCATATGAAATCCAATGAACGAATTTAATCTTCAAATATTGGAAAAGCTAGATTATTCGTATTTGGCCTTTTTTCTCCCACAATGCTAAATTTGTCAATTAAATAACAAAAAACATTTCTGATATTAAAACATATTAGACAGTTTTTAAAAATTTATTTTTAGGACTTGAAGGATAAAATGCCCCAAAAAACCAAAAATAACAAAAACAGAAAGTTGAAGAATATTGTTATATAGAGTAACATAGACAATTTACCTTTTGCACCAATTTTTACTTATATGCATTAAAAATTCCGTCTAAAAGTACTCACAAACACAATTTGAATATTATTGAAATATGTTGTTAATGTGATATACAAAGAAATATACTGAAAATATACGACAAAGGTCCTTTTTTTTCCAAAAAAATATTTTGAATTTTTTTAGGTAATGCAGCTTTTTATATTATTTACTTAAAATACATGAAGAATTCTCGAGATGAAATTTCCAGATCAGCTCAATTTATACAATTCTTTTATCAAGACTAATGTGTGTCTAAATGCTTTTTTTCCTACGACTTAGGAAAAACTTTTTTAAAAAATAAATGATATAAATTGTAGTTTTAATATTAATTTTCTCTTATATCAATAAGGAAATACAATTCTCCCCAATAGTTTTGTTACAAATCTACAATTTTGTTCTTTCAAGATGTTTGAAATGATATAACGACTAAATCGACATTTTGCAACATACTTGGAATAAAAATAATGCAAAATAACAATAACAGTATTTTTCTCACGTAATAAGATTTTACTTTTTTCTAAAAGGCATACGATATGAATCTGAATTTTGCTTTTCCCGATGTCTCCTCGGCTCCAAAATATTTCAGTTTCTTATAACATAAATTAAAGCAGTAGCGTTTTTCAGCTCGGAAAGGAAAGAAAGGATTTAAATGTTAAAATGTATTCTTACTCAATTTGTCAATTACTAACCACTTCATTTTTATCTCTCTCGAAAACAAAAAAGAAGATAGCACTGAAATATTTGCCCGGAAATGCAATTACCCGGAACAAATCCTTTAAGAAGCTTTTCTGAGCTCGAAGTGTTTATGAATTAAAGATGAAATGCATCACGTACAGCAAGAAAACAATAATTTTTAACAAAATTTCCATATTCCTAGGACTGCAGGCGTAAATGATTATATTCATCACAATTATTTCTCTCTCCAATAAAATAATTTCATTCGGAACATGTCATTTGAGAAAGGAAAAGGTTTTTCAAAATATAGATCGAAATCAAATGAATACTTCTCGTCCATTCATAGAAGCGCAACAAATGATGCTTATTGAAAATGTTATCTAACCGTGACTAGTCTACAATAAAAAAAAGACAACAAAAATCATCTTTGTTACGCTTGAAGCTCAATAAACGCCTTAGGGTATTACTACGGAAGAGCTGGAATTACGTTGTAACTCCGCCCAAACGACATACTGCACTTGGACCATTTTCTGCTGCCAACTTCAGTCATACAAATTCGGTTTCGATGAACAAACGATTCCCTAACTTATATTCGTTCCATTTGTTTACATTGTTATTTTACCTTCGCGTTTTAAATTGGTTCTTTTTTTGAAAATTGCTATTTTATTCTGGTATTGGATTGATCACGTAAAAATAAGGTAAGGTATAATTTTCTTTTAAAAAATCTATTAATATCAAATTTAAAATAATTCTTCTTTGAATTAAATTATTAGTTCTATGCTTTTAAAAAGTGTCAAAAGATTTTAATTTTTTTTTTATCAAAATCATAATAATTAAGTAGAATTATTTAAAAGATTTCGCGTAATGGAAATTTTAAAAGTAAAATAAAAAAATTATTTTATACCAATCAATTTAAAATAAAATATTTTTATTAAATTTTTGGAAAATCCTGATTCATATAGTTTAACCATATAATCTACATTAATCTATAAAATTAGAGATATTAATTTTTATTATAATAAAGTTCTATAGTTTTAGACATTAAATTGAACAGCACTGAAAGATAAAGAACATTATTATATTTTTTATTGTTTTCTTAATATAAGTATATTTGCTAAAATATTACACATTCAAAGATTATTTTAAAATTATTGTTTGTTTTTTCTCACATGTAAGCTTTCTGCAATAAAAATAAGCGCTATTGTTAATACAATTAAAAATAAGTTAATTATGTACATCAATTTATTTATAAATGCGCATACAGCGAACTATAGTGACTAATTTTTTTATATGCATCAAAATTCAACGTTTATTTAAAAGCCCAATATATATTTAAATTAATTCTCCGGAAAAATATTTTGATGGTCGCGAAGCTTTTTCTTTCTTCTTATATCTCGAATAGTTTTTTACCCATGTTAGACATGTTTTCAATTTAAATTGTTATTCGAATTGCTTACTGGTATATAAAAATAATTTCTTGCTGGCATCTAGCATGATGCTGAATATTTAAAAATACGATTATAGGTAGACCCCCTTTTATGTTAAAACTATTCTTAATATCTCAACATTTTTTAAGCCTCCTTTATCTTATTCTTGAGTTGGAAAGTAGAAGCGTAATATGAATTGCTTTTTGATATTTTTATATTGATTTTAAAAGTTGAAAAACTCTTTATTCTAATAGGATATGAAAATGTATTTCCTTACGGTGGAAAATAAAGGGTAAAAAAAGAAAGAAAACAATTTAAAAGAAATGTAGGCAAATCTGTACATAATTCACAAATAAAAAAGAACTTGGATGATTTGAAATATTTTTTTTCAAATTCCTTATTATTTTGAGGGTTTGTTATGGAAAATACAAAATTCCTCTCTCGTCAAATTGGGGAAAACTCGCTGGAAGCGTTTTGTTATAATCGAACATTTTGAGAAAACATTTGATGCATAAAAATTGAAAAATGATTTTTTTTCATGGTTTATTCAAAAATTATGTGAATGCACACAATATTTATATCAAATTTTTTCCTTGTATATGTACAGTTTTTAATTATATTAAAAAATTTATCTTGATTACATGTCTTGTTATCTCTACAAAAATTTAAATAATATAGGTGAGACATTTAAAATATATTCCCTTTTTTTAAAAAATTGAACTATCACTTTTGCTTAGAACCTAAAAATTAAGAAATTTTGCCTTTTGTGTCCAATTAATGAACACTTTTAGGGACATTAATTTTATTTAGTTACGAAGTGAGTCGGAAAATATGTTTCCCTTCTCGATTGTAGTCAGAGTTATGCATGAAAGTAAAAATATAGAATGAGACATTAAAGATAAGATATAACTTTATTTTTCCACATAAGTACCAAGTACATTGAGACATTTGTCATAACGCTTGATAAGCTTCAAAAAGCCCTCCAGGAAAAAAATCAGGGCTTTGCATACGGAAGAAGCGTTAAACGGCTTGTTTGACTTCAGTGTTGCTGCTAAAGCGCCTTCCGGTGAGATTCTTCGTCAAAGCCGGGAACAAATGAAAATCACTTGGTGTGAGATCAGGGCTGTATGGCGGATGGTGTAGGCGCTCCCAACCAAGAATTCCATTATGGTTTTGCATTACCGTCTCCGAGTGTGGGTTCGCATTGTAATCTAACAACGCCAGATTTGAGAAGCCCAGGCCACTTTTTCCAAATCCATCTGCTTGACCACAGTCGACCTCTACCCAATGGTGTATCGGTATCTTGAGCGTTTACCTGCTGTTTCGTCGTTTGTCCATGGCCTTTAAACACTTCTTCCGTATGCAAAGCACTGAGTTTTTCCTGGGGGGCTTTTTGTGAAGCTTATCAAGAGGTATGGCAAATGTCTGAATGTGCTTGGTATTTATGTGGAAAAATAAAGTTATGTCTTATCTTTAATGTCTCATTCTATATTTTGACTTTCATACACAACTCTGACCACAGTCGGCAGGGCAAACTTATTTTTCCGACTCACCCTCGTACAAAAGCTTTTTTGTGCAGATAATTATTATATGCTGTTTTTAAAATAACTTTTAAGTACTCTCTGATATATATATATATATTATGTGTGTGTAATATCTTTTCATTTCATTTGTTTTTTTCGATACCTCACTTTAGGTAAAATTATATTATATGAAATAGTAATATTGATATTCGAAAGATATAGATCTTTCGAAAACTCGGTTGGCGTAATTTATTGAAATGTTGCATTTATTCGTATTTATTTTTCGTTTTGGGGATCAATAACTCATTTTCTAAAGTTTGGGTAGAAATATTCAGAAATTGAGATTTTTGAGGCGTGTGGTAATTGTTACTATTTTTTTTTGCAATGTTAAAAACGTCGAATTAGGTGATAGATAGAATACAAATCCCAAAAGTGATCAGTTTTAGATCTGATATAAATTTCCTTTTAATACAATATGAACATAAAGAATACTTCCATTCAAAGGTTAAAATATTTCCATTATTTAAAGATTTTTTAAGAAATGGTATTGAAAAAAACTAGCCTTTTTGGAGTAATTTTTTAAAAAAAAAAACTAGTGTTTTGAATTTAAAGTAAAGGATTTGTTGGTTTTAATTTTTTCGCTGTGATATTTTACCTGTAATTTGCTTACTATTTTTTATTTTCAATTATGTCTAAGGTATGTTATTCAGATAAGTATTTATAAGTCCCTATTTTAATTAAATTAGATTATTTACTTTATTACATTTGAATTTTTACAATGTAATTTTGAATTGAGATCAATATTTTAATGAACGTTTGGGCTGAAATTTTCAAAGTCCAGTCAGTGAATCTTTAAAAATAGACCCTTTTATTTTTTTAATACAGGCAAAAATTCCTAGTTTAATCCACTGACCTCAACAAATACTTCCATTTCTGTCAATATAACGGTATGTAACAAACGTCTTACGAAATACTGAGAAGTATAATATATATATGTAGAGAGAGAGAGAGAGAGAGAGAGAGATAAAGGAGATTTTTCTACTATACATAATTATTAATAGTAGATTACACAATCAATGACTTATTACTACTGTTGATCTATTCCATTGTTTTATTACTATCGTAATTAATAGCCACCTAAAGCTCTGAAAACGTTTTTTATTTAATTTGAAGCCTACATTATAAGGTGTAAATTAGTCTTTGAGAGTCAAATATGTTTTAAATTGTTTATAGTGAAAATATTATTTGTGGAATCAACGTTACTTATTTTTTGTATTATAATTGTAGATACATTACATCGAGCTCAGTCTCCATTCATAAAAAAGAAATAAATATGCTTAAATTTATACATTTAACACCAAGAATTGTCGCACGGGATTCAATGTTATAATGAATTCGAATTTAATTCATGTACATTCATCCAATATAAGAAAAAAAAATCAATTCACACACATATCAAATATCTCCGAAACTGTTAAATACATAGGCTTTACATTTAGCAATCATGTTTCTTTTGTTGAGTAGAGATCCTCTAAGAAAGGAAACGGGTTTTGTGGCAATCGAATCCAAAGAGAGAAAGGGGTTGCGAAAGTCGTTAGAGGTAAAAGAAATTCCCATTTTTTTGGAACTATTAGACCTACAGACTTTAAATTAGGCAGGGTTGTTATCTTTGACTAGTATAGACCCTCTAGACACGGGTTTTGTTGATACTGACTTTTAAAGGGGAAGTAAAAAAGTATACGTACTTCCGTCTTAGAAATTCAGTTCCTGTCCTTTTTAAACCAAGTGGCGAGGGCTTAAGAAGTTTTTTAATACAATCGAAAGCTTAATTTTAGGACTAAGATATCAAAATAAATAACTTTAAGACAATATATAGTTATCCAACGTCACGAAATACCTACGAAGCGGGTGGGTTATGTCTAGTGTAGTTATGAAACAAGTGATATTAGAACGTAACCATGTTGCAGGTAAATAATGACATTGTCACTGACTGGATGTATTGATAATAAAATTGTTTGATTAATGATAATTGGATAATGAAATCTATTATTGAATATACCACTCTTTCTTGATTTTCGATTGCGTCTTCAGGCTGTCTTGGCTTAATGTTAAAGGATAAGATTCGCAAATTTGGTCTTTCTGCAAGATATTTGACGAAAAGAATAGGATAGGATAGGATTTGACAATTCCATTCAGGTTTTATTACGTATACATATATTAATCCATTTTTTCCATACTATACTGATCGAATTAATTGGGACAACATTATTTTCTTGTCTGAGTTGGTATGTGATAATCAGCGATGTCCTGAACCCCCTCAAATCGGTTATATCTGCCTAGAGATAATGTGATTTATCGACCTTGACTATACATTACTCGTTTGATTGGTTTTAGTGTATCAATTGTCCAGTTGTGAGCCTTTCAGTGGGGTAACTGGTAGTTATATTTTGCGTTCCTTGTAATACGTATTACTTTTACTTGTTCTGAGATAGATATTACTCTGAGGAAGCGTTCTAAAATAATCACTCTTAATGAGCCCACTTATATGACTGTAAGAGATATAGCAACGGTAGTTGTTGTGGGCAACTCAAGGGTTTCGAGAATTTTAGGAACCTTCAAGATTCCTGAACAACATCTCCAAAAAGAAAAAGAAAACGTGGGCTGGAACGGAAAACTACTGCAATTACTCATAAAATTCTAATAAAAATTAGAAAAATAAAGTTCAAGAAAGATAAGCAAAAACTTTCGAAGGGTTTATTGGATTATGGTGCTGAAGTGAGTCCCTCAACTATCCGGAAAGTCTTCTGGAAGTTAGCCGTAAGGCAACAAGATCGAGGAAAAAGCAATTTCCAGTCCCGAAAAAGGTGAAAAAACGTTTAGCGTGGGCCAAAAAATACCGATCCTGGACTATTACGAGTAACTAGAAGAAGGTGATTTTCAGTGATGAAACACATTTATTTGTGCAGGGAAGCAAATTATGTGTAGTGAGACGAAATTAAGATGAAAACTCTGCTGATAGATCATACTCAACAGACTGCAAAACACCCTTCTAAACAAACGTTTTTGCGGTTTTTTCACAACAAATGACACTAGAAGCTTAGTTCTTCTTAAAGCCATGAGGAATTCTGTCAAATGTATATAAATATTATGCAATAGAATTATTGCATTCATGGAAACATTTGCAACATGACTTGGCTTCTCATCACAATTCGAAATTGGTCCAGATTTTGATGCGGGAAAATAAAAATAAAAGTACTTAATTGGCCTTGTAGTTCACCAGACCTAAATCCTATTGAGAATTTATGGTATATTCTCAAGAATCGTATGTATGAGTATGTATGCAAGAGTTGTAAGACAACAGAACAAATGATAAAAAGTGCTGTACAAGTATGGTTCCACGATGATGAAGTTAAGAGCATGTCCACTGCACTAGTGAAGTCAATAAGTCAATACCAAGACGCGTTGAAGAGGTCATTTCTGCTACGGGAAGACATATTTTGCACTAATATAGAGGTTTTTCTGTCTACTTAAGGTATGTATCTAGGTAAGGTTATATCTCCCTATTTCATCTCCTAAACTTGAATACAAGATAAAAAAGTATATTATACTTAGCTGTCTAAGTGAAAAATAGTTTTTTCCCCTCTTATTTTATTAAATGTTTCTAAATTTTAAAAATAACCTACTTCTAATTGTCAATTTACCGCACGTAGGAGGTTACACTAATACCTAAACATTTTTCCAATTGAAAAAAAATGTGCCGTGTTCGGATTAAAATAGGGAAGAGACAGCCTTAAGATAGATTGGAGTTTATATTTGATTCTAGTTCTTACAGTCTAATACATGTTTTCCATTGGAGGTGGGACAGGAGTGTGGCTAGTGGTCGGTATGCACTCTCAGAAATAAAATATAAAATAATGAGTACACTTGTTTGAATTTTTGTTGTTAAGAATTTTCAAACTTTTGAATGCAAATCTATTGTATAGCTAAAAAAAATGTCATTTGTTTTCAAATTTCAAATAACAGCTTAAGGTATTTTCCAGGGTTTGCAATCTCGTGCTATATTTTCAATTCCGGGATTTTGGGATTACATTATCCAAATCCCAGGATTAGGACTGGACTATTCATGAAAAATACTTACACATTAGCCTAGTTGAAATTACATGATAAAACTGAAAATGTAACTAAAAAATTGGTTTAATATTATTATTTATTGAAAGAAATCAAAACAAAACTTAATTCATCATAAAAACAAAACAAAAAATTGTATTTAATGCATTAAATAAAAAGTACAATTTGAATTCATTAAAAAATGACTCTTTTGAATTAAAAATCGATATGTTTGAGATTCTCCAAAATCTCATTTTAAATTTAAAACAGAATAAAGAGTCCCTATTTTATTTTCATTCAATACTGTTTTGTTTAAATATATTTAGAATTGATAACTGCATGGAAGGCATTCTAAGGAGAAGTTGATTTTTCAAAGTTAAACTATGAAGTCTGAACTGAACTTTTTTTCCCGGCAAACTCACATGTACACAGCACGTACGAAAGATAGAATGGATTTACATAAATTTTAATCTAAAAAAAAATTCTACTGATACAACTCTCACAGAAAAAATATACTTTCCTTTTTAAAAAAAATCTTATTAAAATACAACAGCAGAAATTAATCATAATAAACTCTAAAATTAACTCTAATAAAAATACTCAAGAGCACAGACTTCAGTATTAAAAATAACAATAATAAATACATTTTGTATTTCTCGGTCCAATAAAATTCTGTCTTTTAGCTTCCTCAAAAAATGTCTTTTTGGAATATTTTTAAAACATTTAAATATTAATACATGCAGTTTAATTTGAAAATATATTTATAACGATAACAAAATAATATTACAAAATTTATCTCTCTGTAGATTAAAAAAGAAGAAAACATTGAGATAACTCACCTATAACTGAGTTAATTCCCAAACTTTAAATATTCAAAAAGAATTTTGAAGAAATGCCTTTTAGATGCTTCAAACAAACAATAATAGCTTAAACCTCTTATGAGAATGTACTTATAATAGCAAAATAATATTGCTAAAGTTATCTCTTGATATATAAATAAAAGAAAGAGAGAGAGAAATCTATAAAAACACATCTTCTATATTGACTTAACGTGATAATTCTAAGGGTAGAACAGGGAGGGGTATATTTAGTAACACTCTCGGGAGTGATGTTAAAATCAGCATCAGGAATTCTTACCATTTTCTCAATGAGTTCCGTCTTTAGATCGGAACTCATTGCTGTCAGTGGTGCTCTCGATCATACCCTCAACACTAGAAAGGACAGTATCTGGATCCTGATAGACAGCATGAACTCCATTCAAGATTTGAAGAATTAGCCAAAGATTATGGACAGTACTGGTCTGGATATTATTTCCAAATTGGCTAGACTTGGTCAGAGGAAACAAGTGTTTCTCCAGTGGTACCATCGCATGTGGGTGTGCCTGGGAATGAGACACTGATGAGTTGGATGGTAGGGGTTGTGTTCTCCCTGACCCCAGTTCCTCTGTTTTGAGCTATTCTGAAATTCATTCTTTCCACAGAGCTAAAATGAATCTAACTTGGCGAAACCCTCCTGCTCACCATTGGTATGCAGAAAAAAGTCCTGGCCTATCCTACAGTGCTGCAGGAATCCAGGGCTCCTTAGACGGCCTTGGCGAGCTTTAGAAGTGGTCACCTGCGTAGTATGACCTTTGTGAAGAGGGTAAAGTCTTTCTGTACTGTCCCTGCTCTCTTACTGCTTCTCTTGTTCACCTTCTGAACCGCTGAGGAATTTCCCTGGGACAGTTATTTGAATCTCAAGACCTGGTTTGCGACATTATTATGTGTAAGATCAAATGGACTTTCCTGCTCGAAGGGGATTGGAAACAACAACATAATTCAGAAAAATGATTCATGATTGATGATTCAGAAGAAAAATCAAAATTTGTTATAAACATCTGATAAATAAGTCACATTTTTTTTATTTCTAGGGAACAG
>BMAO01020454.1:0-22563 GCA_019973975.1 Trichonephila clavata
GTGATTGTCACAATTTTAATACATTTGTAAATGACAGCAAAAACAATTTTGAAATATAAATCATGCATTTATAATAGTATGATAACATACATTTGAATAAAAGTCAAGAAATTATTGAAACAATATTTATTATTTTTTGAGAAATGAATAGCAAGTTTTTAACAATGCTTTTCTCCACGGAATAAAAGATTATTTCTTTAAATTTACATAATAAATGCATTTTTAAAAGTATTTTGATATTTATTAAACCCTAGAAAAGCATTCAGTTTTGAAGTAAACACATTAAATGAAAAGAAACCTTTATACATACTTTTTAATTCAAGACGCAATTAGAAACACAATTGAAAAGAAATAACACAAACATATTTATTCCCCGAGATCTTAGAGAATTGGAACCAATTTATACTTTGTTACATATTTTCAAAATTTAACATTTTCTTTATCATCGGTGACTTAAGTTTGAAGTAACGTCTTATGTTTTGGAATAAGTCCAGAAATTATTTCTGTAGATGACTTGAAGTCGTTAGAAGTTTAGTTCTTTTAGTAAATGGTGTTTAGTATAATCGACTTAATATCGACTTTTTCTTTCTGTATTCCCTTTCATACTACTCTAAAGGTGTTTAAAGTGATATTAAATGCTTTTGTTTCGAAGTTTTAGTCGATTTAAGTTTACTGGCACGTTGTCAGACTTTTCCTTCTGGCGTGGTTAAAAGTTTCGAGTTATAAAGTTAACGACGTAATTTATTTTAAATGTGTGTCTTAAACAGTTTTAATTAAAAATATTATTTTATTCAGACTTTGGAATTGTCTTATTATAAGAACTTATAATAAATTAATATAATCCATTAAAATGTCACCTGCAAGAATCTAACATCCCATCGAGTTCATTCAAGGTATTGACTGATTTAAAAGTTCTTTCGAGTCTGCGTCTGCTTCGAAACTTTCGCCTTTTTAAGAAGTGGTTTTTCAAGTACATACCTTTTATCGTTATTGGTTTGAAATTCAAAACGAATCTTATGTATTTCAGATTCAAAGTTCCCTAAGGAACTAAATTTTATATAAAACTGCAAATTTATTAAATAATAAAGAGGAGTAAGATTTTTTATTTCATTTTATATTACTGTAAATAAGTATTTTGCGTGATATTTTACAAACAAAATTGCACTATGAAGATACATTTTTTCATTCATTCGAAATCCATAATATTTATTTTATGCATACAATAAATAGAAGTGGAAATAAATGAAAAATATTATAAACTTTGAGCAACAAAGAAAAATTAATGCACAAAAAGAAAAATTAAAATTATGACTTTTTTAAAAAAAGAAATTGGCATGAAACACTGAATATAACTTTTTTCATACTGTATTTCAAGAAATTTCACCACTAATCTGAAATTTAAGCACTTTTAGTTTTATGATCTCTTTAATATTGCTTAGTAGTGATAAGTGTACTGAAGAAAAGATTGATAAAATGATATTTCAATTAAAATATTTTAATAAAATACAGTTTATTTTCTTAAACATTTACGCGTTTACTGAGTGATTTGCAGATCAAGATTTTCCCGCTTTATACTTTTAATCAAAGTTTCTTAATGGATATTGTACCAGAGCAATACAATACATAGTTTTTTAAATTTTAATGAACTTAAATAGTAATTAAATGATGAGAAATATTTTTTAAAATAGTATTTTAGTTTCCAAACGTCTATGGCATGCTTCCAAAGTTCAACTGTCCTACTTTAGTTCATTAAAAAAGCAGTTCTCAAGTTTTTAAATGCCACGGGTTATGTATTAACCTGACATCGCCCCCCCCCCAAATTTCGAAAACATCTCCCTGACCCCAACACATGCCTGAGTGATTTAAAGGTTCCTCAGTACTCCTAAAACTACTTCTGCTACTTATGCAAACTTTTTCCTTTTTCCTTTTTTTTTTTGTTGAAAAAAAGTGTTAAAAAACAGGGAGATCTAATTATAATCTATATAAAAAATAATCACAAAATACTAGTTAAAAAAATAAATAACACTGGTGCATATCGATTAGGAATCGAGATGGATGCTTATCGTATTGGCATACTATGTGAATTCAATTTTAATCTTTACGCATGTGTTTCTACTATACATTTTGAAAATATGACGTTTTTAGTAATGACTATATCGTTGTAAACAATACAAAAACTGGATTAATATTCTTGATTGAAATACATGCTCCAGTAAATATTTTTTATCACGGCATTTAGTGATTTAGAGTCTGGGCTGACATATTTTTCAATTTTTCCCATGAGATCTTTCAGGGTCTGTAAAGGAGAGAAATCTTAACATTAGATGAATGACCTTTGCGGACCTCTAGAAAGGCGCTGAGAACACCAAGGGGTCTGCAGACATATTTTAAAAACCGTTGAAACAAGTTATTATACCGGGAAATTCCTGTAGAGTTGTGTCACAAATGAGTGCTTATAAGAATCGTACTATAAAGTAACAAGAGGAGCATTGGTGACGAATCTAGTAATTTTGAACACAGGTCAAGAGAGAGAGGAGAGTGACGAAGACTACACCCGAGCTTGTCATTCCCATCTCTAAGCTACCACACTCGCCAACGGAAATTGAATCAAGATAGATTTAATGTGCATTATCTCCTCTACAGGGTGGGCTTTAACTCATTACACGCCAGCCTCGAGGTCGTGACCACGGCCACCATGGAACGAGTTTTGTCTAGAACTTGCCGATCTAGGTCTTTGTAAGTTCTGTACTCTATACTTATGGAAGTATATTGAAGATAACTTATTTGAATGTTTTCCGCACGTAAAAAATAAAACAATGACTTCAAAATTAATAAAGGGTAAACAGCAATTAATTACAGATTATCTCCTTTCAGATAAAACACCACAAACAAAAGAGCGAGCTTTCACCCACCCCTCAAACGACTATAACAATTTTATTCAGACAAAAAAAAAAAGATGATAGAAAACCTCCAGATCATCACGGTTTTTTCATTAATGGTCCCCCAAACCACATTTGAATAAGATCCCTATTGATTTAACAAAAATCTCAGACGATAAACTAAAGGAAATCGAATAAATTTCTTAAATCCAGCGTCTCCTCATTATTCTTTTGCAATGCTCTCCTGTCTGCCATTCATTTTCACCCTGGAACAAAAGAAAAGAGGACGACATTGAGAAAAAGCATGGGTCACCACAACGTACAATTTTATTATATTTTTTCCCTCTCATCCTATCCTCTTTTACAATGATTACTCCTTTTCATCAACAGCAAGGTTTTGATGATATCCTTGCAACTTTTCATTCCATTTCGTTCTCGATAGCCCCTCCATCCACACAACCCCATCCCGGTTCATTCTATTTTGATCGTTAACAAAAGGCTAATGAGGTTTTAGTAAGGCACAAAAAAGCGAGGAAAATGTAGCAAAAATTACGAACAGACAACCCTAACTTATCGTATTGGGAACTCGCTGAATTTTAGTTGATTGATGGCTTCAACCTAATGGCCATATAATGAGCGGGATTGTTGGTTTCGTCAAAGGGCTGTTCCCTACACGGCTTTGTACCACCACCATTGCCCCTTATCTGTGGATTCAGAGAGGGTTGTGTGTTAAAAGGGGGGAAATGATGCAAAATTTTTCTAAAAATATATATTTGGGTCATTAGTGATGTAACAGAAGGATGAGCAGATTGGTGTAAAATGCCACTGAGATATTTAGAAGTTTTTCTAGAATCTTCTGGAAATGCCTGTAATTTTATATGTTTTGCATTAAATCACATTTGAAATGACTTTGATTGATAGGATGGAATTTTTAACGATGTCTTACATTTGCTGAGCAAGAGATGTTTGGGATAATTTAGATTTCAAATGATAAGTATCGCGCCCATCGGTATAGTGGTCAGTGAAGCTGACTGCGGTGCCGCAGGGACTGGGTTCGAATCCGGAGAAGGCATGGATGTTTGTGTTGTATCCTTTCTTCTGTCTGTGTTGTTTACCCCCGTGTTATACGTTCGGTGGTGCTCGGTTTATAAATGTTAAAAAAAAAAAAAAAATGATAAGTATTTCTAAGAAGAAATATATACTTTACAAAAATCTTTCGTCTTTTAATCATCACTATTCGTATCAAATACCAAATCTTTTACCATCTGGCCGTAAAGACACTTATCCAGAATTTTTGATATACTACTTATATTTCGGATCTAATGGAGATTTATCAAAAGTTTTTTTCTAATAAGTTCACTATTTTCTAATAGAGCTTCTTGTGATATGTTTGCTCTTTGTATATCTTGAATTCTTCCCCCCCCCCTGAAAATTTTTTAATTTGTTCATTATGTTTAATAAGAACATTTAATAAATGGTCAGATAAAATTGCATTGCTTCAACACATCAGTAATCAGCCAAAATTATCAGCAATTTTTGCAAAATGATTTTATCTACCATCCACTCATAAAAATGCTGTTAATGTTTTGGAGTTTCCTCTTTCTTTCCTTTCCATGACAAGTATATTTATTTATAAATACAATAAAGCTCTTTAAAAAAAATAGTGAACATTTTGTGAATTTGCCCTGTTTTTTAATAACATGCATTTCACCGATTCACTTCGTCAATTACAGATATTTTTAAAATGATAGTTAACATTTTAAAAATACGGAGAAAAAAATTTGATTCTTAGGAAACTCATTTCATTTTGATTCACTTTATTAATATTATTATTATTATTATTATTCAAATGTATGCAACAGTGTAGATTTCAAGAGCAAAGTAAAAGTAATGTAAAATTAATGCAAGTTCAAAAAATCAAAATGGGTGATTAACAAGAAATTTTGACGAGAATTGCACAAATATCGGGAATCCAAAAAAATAATAATCTTTATTTTTCGAATTCGACGTTAAAAATTCAGAATATTATTTTATTGAATAAACTGATTATTACTTTCTATAATTTTGTTAAGTGAATAAAATAATTCTATAACAAATAAATTTTTATTTACCATGTTTTCCTAATTTTTAATTTATTTATGAAAATTTATGATCAGATAGTATTTATTTTAACCCTTATTTTCCACAATTAATGTTTAATTGTATATTTTATAAGACATCATATAGCAAGTAATATTAAATCAGATTTTTGTAAGTTTTAAATTTGCTTATAAATGAAGCATCTTAATCAAAATTTACTCTCTCCAGTAAATAGAACAGAAAAAAAAAATTTGACCCGTGAATTCCTTTGAAAATGGAAGTCCAGGGAAAACATATATATATATATATATATATATATATAACATAAAATATAAATACTCTTTTTTTTCACGAAATATACGAACCTAAACGTAACGAAATAATGGTTAAATCTTAGAAACGTGAGTAAAAATCAAAATTTTTGGATCACAAACACGCAATTTCAATGTCTAAGGCTATCTTCGGCAAATGTTAAAAAATAGGACGCAAATTCGGAATATTGTTTTCGGGTATAAAAGTACTCAAACATTAATATTATATTCTGGCTTCACTATCCTGTAGAGAATCACTTATTTTATCATAATACTCATTTTTATCCGAGTTGACATTTTGTTCCTATACCTGTCCTATATCATAATGCTAAATTAGCTGCTCCTTTACACGTTGAAGGAAAAAAACGATTATTCATGAAATATTTTGAAATTTTAAAGACATATGCCCCAAATTGATAAAAATTGAGGCATTTTTTTGTGTCCGAAAATGTGCTCCAAGTTCGATCTACACTGTCGTACATATGACGAAAACAGCCTTAAGTTGGCTTTGATTTGATGCTTTTTTCAATTCCATACAAATTTAAAACCAAGTTATAATTAATCTTTGAAAAAAAATTCAATCTTAAGAATGCACTAACATCGAATTCTTTTTCCCAATTTGTCCAGTTTATGTACGTTAAAATGACGAAAACGCCCGATGACTTTTAGACAATGTTTAATATAACGTATGAAAATGATAAAAATGACTTAAGTAAAAGAAATGAGACTTATGGAAGAAAAAAAATCTAAATACTTTAATGTGAAGGAATGTTGGTTGACTTATGGCTCGGAAGACTGGACTCGAACTAATTCTTTCAAAGAACCATGATTGGTCAATGCAGATAACGTCTTTTTCAGAAATCCGTTGATGTCTTCATGTGGAAAACGTATTTCTCAACATACCTCTTAAACTTCAATTTTCTGATAATATCGATAGTCAATAACATTACCAATAAAAAAACCTTAATCCATAAAATTCACAACCAGTGCTATCTTCACAGATAGATTAATTCATATTTTTCCACGCCTCACCATTATTATTTTGAATACCCCATTCTCCTCTAACAACCTTTCACCTTCATTTTTCTCCAACAAGGAAGTTTCTTAAAACATATTTCCCTGATTGTTCTAATAGGCCGGGGCCGAGTCATGTTTGATCCGCTCTTAACCTAGTATTAGAGCAAATTAGCTAATCCGCGCCACCATCGATTGTTTGCACAGCAGTCATCTTTCATCACATCTCGATGAAGATGCACTCTTCCATCAGACTCGGGCCACGCCTTTGCATGCACCCCGATTACGATTCAATACGGTCATTACTTAATCGTTAATAGCTGCAGCTGGGAAATCGGCCAGCTTTGACTTTCGATGAGGTAGATAGTGGAATCGGGTGTCGATACTTGACAGGCTTTTTGATATAAATATTGGGATTTAGTGATAATATCTTTCCTTTAATGTAACATTGTTATTTTGTGTAGAAAACTAAGTTTTGAATTTGAGCACAGTTTACTAAGCACTTTGATTTGTTACAAAGTTATCGATTTTGAAAACTCGGCGATTCTTAATACCATGAAATAACTACCTGAATTTTAAATGCAATAATTTTCAAAGTTAATTCACTATTTTAATAAGAGGAGAAATATTCAATACAAGCAAATCATATATACTTTGTAACAAGCCTTCCATGCCCATCCTATTCCATATTTCATGACACATTATAACATTTCATCATTAGCATTTCATTATTAATGATGTTATTAAGTATTGCTTTCTTAACTCAGTGACGCTTCAGCCCATGAGGACCAAGGCCTATTGTGCCCATATCAGAATACGTGACCTTGGGCCCTGAAGTGCATGAGTAGATGTTCCGGGGTCAGGTGGTCAGTCTAAAGCGAGACTCCCAGTATTAAGCTCCCAAGCAAGCTTGGTACTTATTTATCGACCCACTGAAGGGGGGATGAAAGGCCGAGTTGACCTTGCCCAGCTTAGGGTTTGAAACTCGGACCTGTGATGAGGAAGTGATTGCTATCTATCTCCCACCATTATGCATTCGATTCTATAGAGAAATATTCTTATAGAACTCGTCTCAAAGGACACAAGGACTTAAAATTTCAAAAGCAGAATTCATATTTATCAGTTACGCTCTGTACGCCTATCCACTCACTTTTGTAGTTAGATTTCCTGAAGCACCATTTTTAGCAAATATTTACTCATTAAAAGAAAGATTATTTTATCAAATTTCCAAGTCTGTAAGTCTAATTGTTAAAAAAAGTGGGCAATTTTTTTTTATCTACCGGGTACGCTAAAAATTCGTTCAAACATTTAAAATTCATAAAGAAAAGAAAGAAATTGTGATAAAGAATTGCGGTTTGCAAAAAAAAAAAAATTCACAAGGTTTTTTTGCAATGTGGCAACTTTGATCACTCAGTCTTCACCAAAGATACTTAATTAGATATTGGTCTACTGCATTTGCATAGAGGGGAGATGTGCCATCCTGCATGCTGATTATTATAGATTACACACACACCTCATTGATTTAATAAAAGCATGACTCTGTCACACAAAAGATTGAAATAACGCCCAGCGGGTTACTATTCATGTTCTCCAGCCCAATTTGACACACGGTTCTTCAAAGAAAAATGGACCGACAATGAAAGATGAGGTGATGCCACACCAGATTGTCAACGAAGCGGGATGCAATGATTTCGTTATATATTTACGAGGATTTGACGTCACCCATATACGAGTGTTCCGGGTGTTGACATCTCCAGGTAGTGGGAAGGGTGCCTCAACTGTCCAAAAAAATAATGAGCAACCAATGAGGGTTAGCTTTTAATTCTTGCTATAGCCCATTCGGCCTATGATACCCTCACAGGCTGTATCTCTAGATTTTAACTCCTGCCATGACTGTAGTTTGTAGGGATAGAAATACAATAATATCCCATGGAAGATATCGCATCTAGAACGGCTTCGATCAAAGGTGGTCCAGCACTTCGTGGCAGATCCTCCAAAGAGCCAGTTTTTTTCAAACCTTTTAACAGGCTTCATTATTCCAGTACACAATATGGGATCATTTTTCGTCTTCATTCTTTACCGGAGCTAAACTTTTGCAAAGCCACACAGTAGCTGACTCTCCGGTGAAATAGAGCAACTTCAACCAACAACGTTCAATCGGGTAATGATAACATCCTGAAAGCGAATGAGAAACCCTTGTGTATAACGGGTCTTGGAACGCTAGATTAATTTGTGCAATTCTGCTGAATGTCTCGCAGCAACCGCTACCGGTGTGATACATTTTAACTTTCTTTCTGCTGCTAAATAAAACCCAACTACCTTGTAAGCCTTTGCTAGCAAACAGCACTTCTTTATCATCTTGTCTTCCTTTTTTTGTGAATTTTCAAAGTGTAAACGAACATTTGGAACATCCGATGTAAAAACACTCTGGAAATTGATTTCCACAAAATCCGCTTTCGTACTGTTCTATTCAACAAAAGAAATATTTTTAAATTTAAAGTATGCACGTTCAACAGTTCAAAAACAAGTTTTTGTCAAAAACGAATCCGCAACCTCCTCTTTGGAGACTAAAATATTGATCTTATTAGATCTCTAACAGAAGAAACACGTTTGCTAAAATTTAAGTTCGTGTCTAATAGTTTAAAAATGAAAATTTTATATTTATAACGCTATCGAAACCCTCCTTGTGATTCGATTGCCAAGGAAACCCGTTCTTAAAAGACAACTTCTCTTTAAAAGTAATATTCCTCCCAAATTTCAAGACTATAGATAAAATAGTTCCAAAGATGAAGTGTGTGAATGGTTATAAATCATTTTCTTCTTTCTTTATGTAGATCAATGTCATTATAGCGTACAACAAACACTTATATCCAAGTTTTTAATTTCAAACCATTAACAGATGAAGAAAGTGTTCCGATGACTCACTCGTGCTTAATACCTCGTAGATATTTAAGAGACACGAGAGTTGGATGAAATTCAAAGCAAATTTAAATATTCCACTTAACATTCCTATGAGGACTTTCCTCTGTATGAAGCCAAGATGATACTTTATCTCACTTGCTCTTTACTATGCCCAACTGAGAAACTCAGAGCTACCTTTGAGTTCTAGACGATATTTGAGTTTACTCATTTTCACTTCGCCTAACGAGAAAGATTTATGACTTGAAGAGACTAATTTGATGCTTAAGTTCATTCTCGTTACGTGGAGTAAGATCCTAGAACCTTCCTCCTTAAACCTCTGCTACTTATAAACTCAAAATTTGTTTATTTTGGATTCAATGTAACAAAAAAAAGTAATATATATTCATTTCAAGAATTTTTTTGTTTATGAAAATTTTTTTTTTTAAAAAACGGAGTGATGCTTTGAGGGTAAGGGATAACAATATATCAATCATTGGCATGGACAAGTAATTTTAGCGAGTTTTTCACATGTTGTATTTTACAATAATGCAACTAATGTTATAAACTAGCGAAATTCAGGAAAATTTGTAGGAAAATTCGGGAAAACTATGGGAAAATTTAAATATGATTCGGCTCATCTATGGCACAAATGCGACCCAATACCGAAAACCCGAGGTCAATTGGTTGCTTATTGGCTGAGAAAAAGGTACAACAAAATATGGAACGAAGGCGTAATTTGCGTCCTAATAGCGCTTTTGTTCCACGATGTGAAAAACGCGCTAAAAATCATTCGTATGGCAGATCACAGTACGAAAAATGAGAACTACTGAAGCAAATCTGTAGAATATTTTATTGTTATTGAAAACACAAGTAGCCGGTCCTTTTTATAAATACTGGTTATTGAGTAATCAATTTCAATGTGTGACAAGTGCCTTCGTCTAGTTGTTTTCTGTATTTCTAGCTTGTACTACACTGTGAGTTAACAATGCATTGTTGCATTAAAAAAACATTGCATTGTTGCAATTCTATCAATTTTGTAGGTGATCACAAGTGGTAAGTTGCAAACAGTCTTTTTTATTCTAGAGAGAATTAAAACGCAAGTTAGATACATGAGCTTACTAATTTTCATTTTCCTAGTGAAGCCTTCATCATGCCAGAACCTTAAAGCCTTCCATCCAGTGTTTGATTTAAGTAACGACTATACGAGTTGCCATCTATATAGTATATATATATATATATATGGGAGTCAATCTTGAAAAGGTCGACTTTTGCACAATATTTAATTAGAAGCTTGTTCCAAGATTTCTAGGAATCTTCGAAATAGTATCACATTTTTATCCCGAAGTTTCGAGAGAAGCAAAATTTCCAGGAAAAAAAATGTGAAACCCTATAATCTGCAAATTCAAATTTTCTTGTATTTGTTTAGTACATTTCTTTGTTTCTGATTTCGTACTTTTTAATCATTATTTTTAAACGTAGCTAAATTTTTCTTTATTTTACTTGATTTCCATATTTTAAAATTCAAGGCTTCAAATTAATCATTACATTTTCTTTTGCGAATAGTGAATTTAATATTTTATGTTTGTTAAAGATTTGAACATATATTTAATTGATACATTCCTTCGAGATTTCAGAACTTTTTTGGAACTTTGATTCAATTAAAAAAAATTAGAATATTTGTAATTCAAATGACTTCGAAGTTAATTATGTATTTTTTGCGTAATTACCGAGAAAAATTTAATAATTCTGGAAAATATAAGCAACTATTTTACGATAAAATAAAAATCCATCTAATCTGTTTTATACACAACAGTTTGAGTTTATATTTTAAAAAATATTTTAAAATTAATGTATGGAATTCGAAACTGTTTCTTATATCAAAGGGTATTAAATACAGATTTAGTTATAAATCTCTTCTTACGAAATAGAGTTCAAGGGGGTAGGACAACTGATTTTGATAAATTTGGTACCATTATAAAAGGTATTGGCATGTAGGGTAAAAATTATGAAATTAAGTGTGTTGGTAGTTTTCAGTTTTTAAGATGTTAGCTGTTTTTTGTCAATTTTTTTCATATATAATGTTTATAAAAACATGAAAAAATGTATAGATGTTCATGTTATGGTAGTTTATTTATAATACCACAGGGGGAAAAAATTTCAAGTTAAAAAAGAACAGTTTGTTCGGATTTCTCTTAAATAGTTAATATCATGCTAGGAATCAACTCCTCCCCAAGAAAAACGGAACGAAAATAGAGTATGGCCTAGTGGGGAAGTACCACTTATATTCGAGGTAAATATGGCTAGAGTTTCATTCGTACTGGTTCAGGCGAGATGAGCCCTGTGATAGATATAACAATAATTTTCAACAGTTGAGCGCATAAGAAATTTCCCTTTATATAGGCTATACTTATCACTCTTTTCTTTCCTTACAACTTGGTTAGGAGTTAGTTCCTGACATTACAAAGATTATCGATCAGTGGCACAAACAAGGGGGGGGGGATGTCCCCGGGTCCGGACCTCTCCCCATAATCATTGATTTTTTTTTTATTATGATCCTATATATATGTACGTAAAATTTAATTAAGTATTTCTAATAAAAATTTAATTTTATCAATTAAAATTAGTTATTTACTCAATAATAAATTTTTTACTACTTTGTGTTCCCGAAAATTGACAAAATTAAAAGACTATGTAGACTGGTGTATTGCAGCATACAAAAATGATAGACCTTTCAACCCTGCCCTGCCTCTTGAAAAATTCCTGTGTGCGGCGCCACTGGTACCGATCATTCTATAAAACTGACAAATAATGGTTCTTTTTATTTACATTTTTTTTCATATTCATTCATAAAATATGCGATTTCATAAATAAATACACATATCTGTCGACATAAGTTTGCTGATATCTTTAAATGCCTTATTCCTGACGGATAATTTCGCATACCTTTCCAATGGTATGTGGAAACTAATGGTTTTCCCCCAAAAAATCTCTTCTTCAGTTCTCGCTATTCTTATCTCATATATATATATATATATACACAGGGATCAAATTATGTTTCAACAAGAAAAGCAGGGTTAAGAAAATATATAACAGTAAAATGTTCCGTCATGTACGATATAAAATAAATAATAATTTAGTATAACGAGTAATGATGATCTACAAATTATGATAATCTGAGACTATTTACAGTATCCTTAAAGATTAATCTTAGAAGTAAGCGATTTTGTCTCGAAAACTGACAGTGAAATAAAAGTCTGCTGCTAAAAGGTTTATGAGCCCACAGATTTTATATACAATGAATCCCAATGTATCCATTAAAAATAAGTAGTACTCCTGAAATGCAAATCAGTAACAGTTCTCGCAGATATGTAATATAAAATTCGAAATGGTTTAACAAAAAGATTATGAGTGAGTAACCGAGTGTGTTTACTGACGTCGCACTATGAAAAACACAAAGTCTATTTGTGACAAACCTCGCAATTTTAGACCATGGCCAAGTAACGAGGACGACAGATGAGCTAGCACCTTCCCCTTCTAAGTTCCACATCACAGCAAGAGATGACATTGAACCTCTACAGGTTTCCCTTGCATCAGTCTCTACAGGGTGAATCTTCAGTGTCTCTGGGGCTCGAACTCATAATACCACCGACCCTGAGTCCATCATAAATACTAGGCTGCCACGCCCAACAAAAAGATTACTTTTCTAGTGCAGATGCTAACGGTGGAAGATTTATGTACTGTTATTACTCAAATCTATTATTAACGGTTAGAATTGACTCATATAAAAAGCTATAATATTAGTCTAATTAGAAAAATAATAAGTATAATGCTATTCAAGTTATTGATGATTTATCGTTTGGTAAAACGTGATTTTTTTTAACCTCTTTTAAAGAAAACGTAATAGAAATATAATTCAATATATCAAACTCATGTATTTCCATATTTTAATGATAGTCAGCTGAACTTTAATATAAGTTACCTTATAACAGTATAAAATAAATAAATCAAAGAAAAATAGCGATATGTTTTGCGCAAGTGGATTAAAAATTATTTCCATATATCAATACTTTTCACTTCAAATTACAACATTGATGTTGTAATTTCTGCGAAATCTAATTCTAAACTAGATATTATAAACACAAATTAGTATATATATTTAAAAAAAAAAATTAGCGATGCAATTAGATTATGAACAAGTGCTATTTTAAAGAAAATACATACAAACATTAAATATAGCTCCTTTAGCATTTGTAAAAGTAAATTTCTAACTTTTTTTATGGGTGAGCGAGAGAGTGAATATTAACGTTACACTATTCAGCTACTCGAGGGCTTTTGGCGATGGATCCCGTAGTTTTGAATCATGGTCAAGTGAAGAAAACGACACCCCAGGTGGCACCCCTCTCTCCTAATTTCCACACCACACCAACGGGAGGACGTTTGAGCTCTCGACAGATTTAACGTGCATTGCCCCCCTCCCCTTGCATAGTGAGTATTCAGCAGTACTAAGCTCAAACTCATGATACGCTGGCCACGATTTCGTTACCTGGACCATTAGGCTGCCGCCTTTTTTTATGGGAAAAAGAAATCACAGATAATTTTCCTTACTTTTAAACTTGGTGTTCCAAAGGATCGAGTCACTGAAAACTTCACTAGAAATTGTGAATTCAAGAAATTTTTTGTATACTTGAGATTATAAAACATTTCCTCCGGAAATTCGTTGAAATGTTTAAGACTTAAAGATTTCAGGCACATACACAATAAAGTGTAGTTTTTAAAAATAATTATATTTTTATGATAATTATGACCATTTATACGTTCAAAAAAGTTTCAAACATGTATTGAAATTTTATTACGAATTTATATTAATAAAGATAATTCTCAAAATTTACGAAATTGTACTATTATTTCTTGCATAATTTCTAAATTTTCTGAATGAAACATTTAAATACATTTCTGAAAGCAATGAAACTCGAAGCAACATTAAAGTCTCGCTTATATTTAGTCCTCTTAATGAATTCTTGAAACTTTCAAACGACAGTGAGAATTCTCGTTTCGCGCGGAAATGACATATCTCAAAATGAATAACCAAGAACAAATACCGCGCACCTTTCTAATTTCGATGAGTTAGCTAACAGGATTTACCTAATTGGATTAAATTGCCTCCAAACTACGTGTGGCGAGTTTTAATCCAATTAGATGCAGTTAAAATCGTATAAATTAATCAAATAACCTGATTTCTCTGCATTTTGATTTATGCGGAAATAAATTAAGCTAATTTAGAAATATGTAAACAATTATTTTTCTTAATTATGTAATGAAAACAAAGTCACGATGTGTAATTATTTTTGTCGGTCGTTGTAATACCGAGTATCGTTCTTTTAATTATCTTAATTATTTTTATTCATTCATTGGAGTTTTATAAAATTTCTCCAAGGGTTGAATGCAAATTTCTGTTGTACGACTCATTTTTTAAAAAATTCAATAGTTTAAAGTACGATAATTAAAAGGAAAAATACAAGAATATTTAACTTCCATTCAATACATTTCGTAAAATAGTTCATTGAATTATTTCTTTCATTTTGAATACAAAAATGCTTTCATGGACTGATATTTTTCTGCAGAACTAGATTGAGAAAATTAATCTTATAAAAGTATTTCTGTTATGCGAATTAATTAGATAATGAAATAGTATTTACGTCACCCTATAATGCAACACGAGGGCTGTTGACGACGGACTTCGAAATTTTGAACTATGGTCAAGTGACGAGGACGACACCGAAGGTGGCACCACATCCACGTGTAATTTGAGAAACACGACATATTTAACATACAGTGACTCCCAAAATTGAGAGTACTCTTAATTCCGAATTCACCATCGGACTACCAGGTGTAGAAATTAATGCGCTATGTTAACCCACTTTTGTACATTCAAAATGCATACATTACTCTTCCAAATAACATTAAATGTAAGATATGGAAATTGATTGAAACAAAATATGAAGGTTCGAAGAAAACTACACTATTTTAATGTCACAAAATTGAGGGTACACTTCTTTAATCCTATGCAAACGACCAGTAATTTTTAAATAGAAATTTGATAATAGATCTATGATAAAGAAAGGCTTTCAAAGGCTATCTGATAACAAATTTGTGTTTGTAATTTGATGTCTTGATTAAAATGGAGAATCGGAAGAAACGACGATCGAAGAGAGAAAACGTGTTGCTAAACTTTCAAATGAAGGTAAATCCCTGCGGAATATTGCTAAAGTGGTTGGACAAAGTGTTAACTGCATCCAAAAAATCCTGCAAAATTTTAAAAGACTGGTATGCTGGCAAATACAGAAGGAAGAGGGAGAAAGAAAATTATGAACTCTATAACCGAGCGAAGAGTTATACATCAAGTGAAGATTGATCCTAAAATTAGTGCTCCTAAAATTGCAGCCAGTACCTCTAATACCTTAGGTCGATCTGTTTCTGCAGAAACGGTACGAAGAGTCCTAAGAAAGGCTGGCTATAATGGTAGAGTAGCTCGAAAAAAGCCCTTAATTGGTAAGATGAATAGAGTCAAGTGATTGAAATTCGCTAAAGAGCACATTTTAAAGCCTCAACAGTTTTGGAAAGAAGTCATTTTCAGCGATGAGAGTAAGTTCAACATCTTTGGCAGTGACGGTCGTCGTATGGTGTGGCGTAAGCCAAATACCTCACACCACCCAAAACGCACAATTCCTACTGTGAAGCACGGAGGTGGGTCGGTGATGGCTTGGGGGTGTATGGCTGCGTCGGGGGTGGGAAAGCTAGTATTCATTGATGGAATCATGCACAAGATGGCTTATCTTAATATACTGCAAAATAATTTGAAAGAAAGTGCTGATAAATTGGGACTGGGGTCGAATTTCATATTCCAACAAGACAATGACCCCAAGCACACTGCGTTTGTTGTAAAGGAATGGCTGCTTTATCATTGTCGGAATCAACTTAATACACCTCCACAGTCTCCCGACTTAAATGTTATCGAAAATCTGTGGTACCACCTTGAGAGAGCTGTGCAAAAACATCAAATTACAAGCAAGGAACAATTGAAATCGGTATTGCAAGAAGAATGGCTGAATATTGCTCCCGAGACCACTAGACATCTTGTGGAATCGATGCCTCGGAGATTGGAAGCTGTTATATCAGCAAAAGGTTATGTTACTAAATATTAACTCTTTATTATTCATGATTTATGCAAGAAAATAGATGCATGTACTCTCAATTTTGTGGCTATTAATTTATGTTAATTTTCTTTATAAGTTATTACAAATATGTTTAAACTGTCAAATATTTTGTTTTATCATTCAAAATAATGAATTATGATCTAATAAACACATCTATGCTTAAAGGTTTTAATTATTTCCCTCATTTAATATAATTTTTTCATTCTAAACATTGATTCCCGTTTTAAAAATAGGTTTATCCTCAATTTTGGGAGTAACTGTACGTAACCTCTTTACAAGATGGATCTTCAGTTGCACTAGGGCCCCAATTAATGACACGCCCGTCAAAGGTCCATGACCTTGATATGCCAATGACTGAGGGAGTGTTTATTTACTTCACATTACAAAGAAACACGAAAACTATTCGAGATGGACCTCGAAATTCGGAACCACGGCCAAGTGATGCCAAAGGTACCCGAACTAGCACGTCTCTCCGAAGTTTCCCACCACACAACGAGATGACCTTGAGCCTCGACAGATTTAAAGTGCATCATCCCCTCTAAATGGCGGTTTTACAGTGTCTCTAGTGCTCGAACTCATGACCCCCCCCCCACTTATCCGTGACCAGTGGCGTAATGCACACCTCCACAACCCTCGCATCACGGGGAGAGGCAGTATTCTAGGGGGCCCAAAGTCTAACTGACACCATCATATCATGGTTTTGGAATTCTTTGTTATGTGTGTCTGGTTTGGGGCCCCAAACTAGACTTTGCAGGGGAGCCTTAATATTTTCCGTTGCGTCACTGTCCGTGACCATAACTTCTAGGCCAAGGGTGGCCAACCTTTTTGGGAAGAGTGCCATTATTTGATAAAAAAATAATTGTGCGTGTCACTTCCAACTTTTCAGACAAATATGGAAAAGGGGGAAATGCTACATATAAGTTTATTATGAGATTTTTACGCAAATAGCACGCTTTTTAATGCAAGTCTATGTAGTTAAAATTTAAAGATAATATAATAAATAAGACGAAAGTACAAACTTAGGTTTTATTTTTAATAAACTTTTTACAAGTGCAATCAATTAGGTTAGCTAAAAAATAATAATGAGCAACTTGAATAATTCAATTCAAAAAATAATTATTAAACGCTCAGTACTTACTTAATGTTGAATTTTATTTTTTTCCCCAACAAGTCATCTATATTAGATTTAGCTAACAAAATTAGGTTATTATAGGTGCACATCATCTAGTTTTGAGTGATATTTATTTTATTATATTCGTGTCAGAAAATATTTATTCACTAAGATATTTTAACAAAAATTTTGTGATTTTTTGTGTGAGGTAACCCACTTTAATAAAATTGTAAGAGGTTATTTATCTTTTCAAAAGGAAAAATTTTGAAAAATGGTTGACCTTTTAATTTCTAATCAAAAATAATTAATCTTTTTAAAATTAAAAAAAAAAGTTCAGTAAATCTTTGCGTGCCACTGTTACAACTCCATCGTGCCACATTGTGGCACGCGTGCAATGGGTTGGCCACCCCTGCTCTAGGCTATTGCGGCTACGGCATATCAGCGAAAAACTTTTCCGTTGTGTGTAACAAAGCTTAAAAAGAACATGCGTGAATAGAAATGCAATGTCCAATAGCCATGCAGCACTCCTCAAGCGTGAAAATTCTATACCGTCGTTCTTCTCAAATAGTCTTTTTGTTAGATACGGGGTTAAGGGTTTCTAGAAACCCATATGGCAGCAGAAATTTCCGTAGATTCCGTAGAAATGTAATGTTATAAATTTAAGCTTCTTTAAGAATGGTGATGTAATCGCACATCGGTTTGAATCTAATTTTGTATTGAAAATTGTGCATATGTGGCGTAAGAATAAGGTACTTATAAACAAAACTGCATTTTTCATCAACTAATCTTGATTCAAAACGTTGAAGTATAAAGACATCTACTCATACATTTAATTATTTTGCAAAATATAACAATAAGCCAGAATAATATTAGATAACTTTATCTAATATTAATTTTGTTTATTTTTTAAAAATAGTATCCAAAAGTACTAAGTAAGAAATGATGTCTCAATGTGAAGGCACAGTGACACATAACGTAACACAAAGGGAATATCCATTATCAAATGATTATAGATTATATCTTTCACTTCTCACTTTCTTACCATTATAGCTAATTTATAATTAATAATTAAATTTAATGTTCCAGAGTTAAAATTTAAAAAAAATAATTTGTAAAATAACGTGTTTTATTGACTGATTTTTTTAATAAATGCTTCATTGTGAAGCTACACGAAAGCTATAGGCGAAACGCCCAAGGGTACCGAGTTCCTTCCTGAAGGGCCTAGAGCCACAGATTGGCTCTTGGAAAAACAATCACCCCACACTCAATTTTTTTTTGGGGGGGGGGGCTTTTTTTTTTAAACAAGAGAGATAAGTTTTAACAGAAATTGTTTAAATGGAATTTACGTAGTTTCAAAGTATGAAAAGTATGTAAAAGATACAAAGCAAAAATATTTGCTTGCAGAAGATGCCCACAGATATATCCAGTACGAATACATGGATAAAACAAACAGAAATAAGACAAAATATTTTTCCATAAAAAAAATTAGATTAATTATTTGTTTGAATACTGCCACTACTTCGCGTTAACAATTTCTCTTCCTATATTTATAAAAACGAATGAGCATGACACCTGAGCTGCAAACCTCTTTCCAAACTTCTGCATCACGTCATCATGAGGATTTTGAACATAGAGATTTAATGCGCATCAGCTCTTCTACACGGTGGATATTCACTGATAGCAAGACTGACCTACAACTCGACAAAAACAATACATTATATTAATATAGCACTTTATAAAGCAACACTATGGCTATTTGCAACGGACCTTGTAATTTTGAGTCTTGGTCAAGTGACGATGAAGACACCCAAGCTGGAATCACTCTTCTAACTACCACATCACAACGATGGAATGACTTTGACTTCGAGCCTTGACACAGATTTAACTTGCATCGCCCCTCTACACGGTAGGTCTTCAGAAGTACTAGGCTCTAAATCATGACATGCCTGTCTCGAATCCGTTACCTTGATCACTAGGCTGCCGTGGCCTCCAGGGCGATATCACATATATCCGCGATATACGATATTCCGAATTCCAGAATGCCAGTTGTGGTAATAACCTTGCAGATTTATTCATTAATCCTTAGCGATCACCAGCGGCAGATCACTAAGGATTAATGAATAAATCTGCAATCTTTTGCTGATGTGAGGATTCACAGCAAAATGGTCTTTCCTATACTAATTGCGCTACCGAGATTAAGGATAATAAGCCCTAATAAGCATTGCAGCTCTCAAATCCAACCATTATCTTTAAAATAAATGAACACAAGTCGTTTATTTTGCTTATTTAATTTTTAAGTTCATTAAATTTAACTTGTTTGATTATTATACCAACACATCTTCCTGAAAAATCAGGGTGTGGGATGAATAGATCCGAAATGAACTTGAGCGATCCTTATTCAGCCTTGAATGAGCCACGTGTTCGGACTCTTTAAAGGCCCTTAACGAACCATGATCGGTCAAGTTCACGATCTCGGCTCGTAGATTAACAGGCTTCCTTCAATGGCTCGAAAACTGAACCACTGTCATTTGACTTAGTGGGCGGATTCCTGTAGTGTGTTGCCTTCAGAATCCATATCAAGCCAAATGTGTATGCGTTTTAAGTAATCAGTGTTTTGCTGACAAAATAAAGGGATATCGTAAAATACAAACGTAAAATGTTTACTGTAGATACAATTTGTTAACAATGTATGTAAATTTATTGAAATCACTGGATAAATAAATATATAGCTACCCATAAATAAAATTTATGGATAACTATATTTGTTAAATTAATATATTGTAATGACACACTACTACCAGTTTATTATTCTCTTCAATCAAGTCAGTAGAAATTGGATGAGGTATTTGCTTAGGATTCTCAGTTGGTTTCATTTAATGAGCTTAGTTAGGGGTTTTCTGAAAAATAAAAAATATTTAAGATTTCAAGGGATGAATTTGATTATGTGCATTTTAAAAAATGATCAGCCGAGTCATAAATTTCAAAAAAAAAGAAAGAAATGCAGAAATTTTATGCATTCTATCGAAATTGCTACTCTTTATAATGTTCAGTAACAAAACTCAACCCAAAATATTACTCTTATCATTCCTTGAATTGTAAAAGCGTTATTTTTTTATCACTAATATATTGACTGCTAAGAATAAATTACTTTCATTATGTTAAGTGAATCAGAGTTAGATTAACGTTGCACTATGAAGCAACGTGAGGGTCATTGGAGGTGGACATCGTAATTTTGAGTCTCGGTCAAGTTGACGACACCTGAGCTGCATTCCTCTTCTCCTACCACCTCACACCAACGGAAGGACTTTAAGCTCCTTCGATTTATCATGCATCTGCCTTCTCTTCATGGCATGTATTTAGTGGCACAAGGATCCAGACTCTTGACACTCCGGCCACGAGTTCGTGACCATAACCACTAGACTACCGAGGTCACCCTCATTCATCTGTAGGTATGACCGAAAAATCAAAGCAAATGTTACCTTCAACTTAGACTTCCGATTTTGCCTCAAAATACGAGGTCCGTCACCAAAAGCCCTCGAGTAGCATTAATATTCTCTTACTCACTCACTCCGATCTTTCCTCAAGCGATTTTCTGACCCCTTGAAGTAAAATTTTTAAAAAAATTGTGGGAAGAGGGACTTAAAACACAAATAAAATCATTTAAGAGGTTCATCAGTCGTTTTTGAAACAATTTGCTGAGCTCCATGGTCTCTACCACCGCTTGGAAGAGGCGTTAGAGACTCCCTTCCAGAAGGTAAAAAGAGACGGATTGGAAAGGGAACAGGAGATCAATGAAAAGGTGCAACAAAGAAAAAGCTAAACTTCTGCTCGACTATTTTGGCTTATCATGGAGATTAATGAAGTCCGATGGAGAGGGCCTACACGACGGTGATACCACAAAGTATCCAATAGCTATATGGGTAAAATCCCTTACCTGTAAATACGATAGTTATACGAGTTAACTTAGGATTAAAATTCAAAATAAAAACAAATATTTTAATGAAGCTGTGTGATCCATCTCGCTACTTAGAAACTTATATAAATCTGGGGTCACTATTTTACAAAAGAAATGTACAACTGTCGATGGTTGCTACATAGAGAAACCTCAAAAACCGTAAATAAAAAAAGTTCATTTTTTTGTCCCAATACTTTTATTAATAAAAACTTTATAATATCCTCGTATATGCATTCCATAAGCGGAGAACCATAGCTTTATAGGCAAAGATCTGCATGCATTTAAAAAAAACAAAGCTTACGATTTTTGTAACGCTAGAACTATTTGGCAACAGATAATTTTGATCATGAGAAAAGTGATGAGACAATGATTGTGCTCGTGAAAATTTATGAGGCCAACTTAAATTAATTCAGTATCTATAATTCAGATTGTTTTTGCTAAAACAGGTATTCATAACCACAAAATTAGCCGCTTTCCAGGTGCCATTTTTGATAAACTTCATAGAACTATCAAATGAAAAAAAATTGCATCAGTAAGAGTGGCATAAGTAAGAAACCCCAACCAAGTGTTTTAAGCAAATTGATGAATTTATACACGGATTTAAGAAATATTTCGTGTCTTTATATGCACTTTTCAAAGTTCATTAACAGTATGAGTAAGAACAAGATAGGGCCTGAAAATTAAACCCAAAGCGCGGTATATCTAAGAATAGGTTGAATATTCTCAAAAACCATCTGGTAAAATTGGGTGCTCTATAAAATAATTAAACTTTCCAAAAATACTTCTTAAGATCAATGAAAATATAAACATTTTTTAATCAAGATCGATTTTAAAAAATTCTTAAATTCTTATGCTCATTATTTGGTTAATTAATTTCTAAAACGGAGAGACGATTGTCAAAAAAGAATAAAGCTATTGTGTTGAAATAAAAATAATAAGGGGAAATTAAAAAGATTCTGATTAAGAATTGTCTTTGTAACATGTTTTATAGTAATGATGCAAAATAAGTAACACTAGAATCACATAAACCAGATCTGAAAAGAAAAATATACATTTCGGAACGATTAAAGTTTGAAAGGAAAATTACACACATAAATAT